>OY755253.1:56295870-56588316 GCA_963576725.1 Azorinus chamasolen | reverse complement strand
AATCATCATAGTCCTGTAAGTCATTTTCAAGCTCAATTTCAACGAGCATATGTCATAGATAATTATAATTCACCCTTCCCCTGCTCTGTATTTATTCAAATCTTAATACCTACTGAATTTCATTTCATTTCCTCTATGGAAGGTGGAGCAGTGTAGTCATTTAAGAAAATGGAAACAGCTCTACCAAATACCATTAGCATACAGAGCATACCCAGATCAGACGGCTCCTATAGGGGATGTCTGATCTGGGTCTTCTGTGTTTGCAAAGGCGTGAAACAGGTGTTTATATATGAGGAAAGGGTTCAAGACATACTTTCAAATACATTGTGACTAGACTCATTCGATAATACATTATGGATAGATAGATATTCTTTATTTCCTCCTTAAGGAGAGTTCACAATACAAACGACAATCACATTACACAAAATGGCAACATTATTAACAATGAAAGTATATGAAACAATCTTATATTAACGTTATGATAGATGTCAAGTATACCAAAGGAATATTCAGGATAGGCAAGATGTACTGATAACCCTACTCTGTAGGTCCATATCGAAACGAAATATATGGGACATACTTCGGGGAACTGTTCATCCGCAATACTGCTGGGTGTCGAGATGATTATCACCACTATCGACATTTCTCAAACAGTGTAAACACAGCCCAGACGGTGCTTGGCGCAACCTCTGTTCATGATTTGTACTGCTTGTCGGAAATAGAGATAGTTTTAGTTCTGGTGTAATATCAGCAATAAGTAGCATCTGTGTAAAAGGTAATTAACTACATCAACTTTGAGAAATAAAAAAACCGCAAAAAACAACTTATGATACAACTATACACACACAAAATACAATGTATCGATACAAGACTATTCATACATTTGCGGGTCCTTTGCATATTAAGCGCAGGAATGACAGTAAGTGTATTGCAAACCGTGCAGATCCAGAACTGAGTGATAATTGAACTGGGTAGGCACTGTTTGACATAGAAAGAGATACGCCTTGAGAAATAATCCCTAAGACAATTAGCAGGCTGCGGTCCATAATCCTTCACAAATACTGCCTTAATATGCAAACAACAGTCAAGGGCACCAACATAACTAATCAGTAATAAGATAAGCACATTTATGGTACTTTAGCTTATCCGCACAATCGGTGTGTCCGAATGATAGTACGCAGTCCGGAAAACGGTGTAGACACAGCATATTTGGTTCATTGCGAGCCACTTTTATAAGGGTCTACACTGGTTATCTTAACCGAAGACAATCCCCGAAAGCCGGCGCACTGTATACAGAATAGACCCAGCCCCTGGGGTTCTATGTGAACACCCTTGGCCGGGATATGCACTGTTTATGATATGCACGGTAAATCTGGAGACGACCCTCGATTAGTGACCTGAGAACTCCTTAAAATAATACTTGCCCAAATAACAAGAACACACTAGAGACTGAGTGCCACCATTGCTAATACGCGTATTCCCGCGTGTGAACGAACCACTTTATACATTAAGAGACTTTCACAAACAGTGTAGACATCACTAAAGGGGTCCACGTGGACCTATATAGTAATAGTTTACACGGTTCTCTATCCCCAAGGCTAACCTAAGAATGACACACCCGTGTATCCCAATTAATCAGGCAAGAAGGCAAAGGAACACACGTACAAACTAGACCCCGTTAATACGAGACTGTAAGCCCAAACACATATATCGCTGACCCGCGCACTTGACGGGAACGATATTAAGCCATCTGTAAACAGAGTAGACTAAGCTCACTGTGCTCACTGACCGGATCGTTTGAACGCGATCCACACTGTCTTTCAAAAAAAAAAAAAAAAAAAAAAAAAAAAATAAAAAAAAAAAAAAATAAACCCAGATGAGACACTGAAACACAGTTTGGGTCAGTCTCAAATATACCATATTTACATGCATGCGTGACGTTTCTCTGCTCCGAGTAGGAAATTCACTCACAGTAGCGTATATAGGAGTCTACATTCATAAAGCATCGTAATCACTGCTACAGAATAAATTCGTGCAGGCTGAATTTACATTTCCTTATCAGATGGAATAATTGTCACATAAGCATATATCGGAGCTTATATGCCTGAATATGAATATATCGGAGACTTATTTTAGTGCCAGTAACCCTGGTTATGTCGTCTAAATTAAGGAGGGTAAATCCTGACATAAGTTGCAGCAGCTGATCAAATACAGGCATCGAGATCAGTTTACAGAAAGCATTGTCACCTAGACACGAGTGAAGAGCTTTCCACATATCATTTCTGGTTTTTTCTTTGCAAATGCAAAACATTACAATATGAATCGCTATGTCTTCGACAGATGACGAGCAATTCGGACATATCGATTTGAACTTTCTTGAAAATAACCTACTCATTACATTAGCTGTAGTCATACAGTAATCTAGTTGTTCTCTGTAAATCCGACTAAATTGCCACAGAACACATGGAACATATTCACTGTGGATGTTTCGGAATTGTTGCAAAGACGCGTTTGAGGCTATATTTGACTTAAACTCATAATTTATAAATTGCTTAATGCTCGATTTCACAATACGTTTCCATGTTTCTGTGGTTGGAAACTGGGCAGTTTCTAGGAAGTTTCGGCATAAGTGCGAAAGTTTGTACTTTCCAAGTATTCGATATAAATCTGGCATAAAACCCAAACACTTCCTTGGTTTGTTCATGTATGTTGTTAATCGATTTATAAACATGATCTTAATTTTGAATGGCCCTTGGATGTTGCAAAGTTGACCAAATAATAGCAACTTCCGTTTGTCAATAAGAACTTCGATGGGTTCGAGTCCTAGGCAGTTGAGGGCAACTTCGGTACTCGTGAATTGCGCCATGCCTTGCATGTGTTTTATACATTTTCTATGGGTACGCTCTATACTTAGGACCTGGCTGTCGGTGAGGCCATTCCATAGTTCGCATCCATATAGAGCTTTCGAGGTAACTATTGATATGTATATGCGTTTGAGCGTGAGAGGATGTAAGCGATCTCTGTGCAGTCCACAGTCGACAAGGCTGAAGAAAGTGCGTCTGAGTTTCGAGCAACACTCCTGAACAGTTTCATTAAGATCCATTTGTTTATCGTTAAGAACCCCTAAGTGAACATATTTGTCTGTCTGTTCTATGTTATCCGGGCCGAGATTCCAGCGGAGAACGTTATCGGTATTGACGCGTGTCTCATTGTATACCACTACTTTACATTTATTAGGATTATAGAAATATTTATTCTGTAAGGAATTTGAGTAACATGTATCAATTAAAGATTGTAGACCATTGGGCGTGAGAGCAAGGAGCAGCATGTCGTCTGCCACTGTCGGACAGCCGTAACTGACAGTGTTTAACCGGAAGCCGTACTTATTTGCTCCTATTTTATTGAGTAGGTCGTTTATATAGATTAGGTACAAAGATGCACTTAGTACTTGGCCTTGCCTTGCTCCCTTACTTATTGGGAACCAGTCAGAGGTTTTCCCATTTGATTTAACACAACTACATATATCGCTGAGTAGATTTTCAACTATTTTGATAATATTTAAGTTAAGTCCCATCTTAAAAAGCTTCAAGAGTAGCAATTTAAAATCAACGTAGTCAAATGCTTGCTTAGCGTCAAGGTAGCATGCGTATAAACTAGAATTGTTCTCTCTAGCGTAATAAATGCATTCACGTGCTAGAAATGACGTCATTATACAACTTATATTACGTTGAAATCCACCCTGCAAAGGATTTAAAATTAGAGAACCATCGCTATCAATTGTATGCAGCAACACCTTTTCGTATAGTTTCAATACTGTTGAGCAGAGGGATATGGCTCTATAGCTATTAGGGTCAGTTTTCTTCTTGTTCCCGCCCTTAAATAGTACTGATATTATCCCCTTTTTCATATCTGGTGGGCAATAAGATGCATTAGCCATGGCTTGATAGAGTTTCCGAAGGATATCAAGTAGTGTTCTCCCACTGTATATGAGGTTTTCATAATATATCCGGTCCGGACCACATGCTTTGTTCTTTTTACATGATTTAAGTGCCTTATTGATTGATTCCTCGCTTATTGTTATATTTGTGTATACAGATATCTCTGTACTTTCGGATAGAGCTGCAAGTTCTTCAGATGCATTATCTAAGTACTTGTTATCGAATAACGCATCAGGCGTCGGAGAGTAAAGCAAACTAAAGTATTCCTTCCAACCATTGTTAATACTTTCCGGTGTTTTGCAACAAACTCCATTGAAGTTAATTTCATGCCCTTGTTTGTTTGACGATTGTTTTCGGCGTGTTTTAATAAGTTTCCAGAATGTATTATTGTCTGCTTGCGCGGTTGCATCTAGTTCAGCTTCCATAGATTTCATGTGGTCTATAACACATTCTCTATGGTAGCGTCTGAATACGGATTTGTGCTGTTTGTACTCGGCGTAAGACCTATGACGCGGGCCGCGCGGGCGATTTTCTTCTAGCCATATTTTTCTTTTTATAGTCATGTTGTTATGAAGTATTGACAGGGTTTTATTCCAGTACGGTTTAATATGGGGTTTGTACTTTGGTTTCGGTATACATTTTTCATTTGCTTCATTTATTGTATCGACAATAGATCTGTAGACCTTATCAATGTCGGACTTTGACAGAATTTGCGACTTTGAGATTCTTTGAAGTAGTTTATCATTTTCGATAAATTTAGTGTACTGATCGATGCTAGAGTCATTTTCAAGCGTAAGTTCAAAGAGCAAATTACATTAAGACATGTTCTCAGAAACATTATGACTTAACTCAGTAAACTGACACTGGAAAACACTATGTCATTTCACCACTAAACACAAAACGTTTAACTAATCATCATAGTCCTGTAAGTCATTTTCAAGCTCAATTTCAACGAGCATATGTCATAGATAATACTAATTCACCCTTCCCCTGCTCTGTATTTATTCAAATCTAAATACCTACTGAATTTCATTTCATTTCCTCTATGGAAGGTGGAGCAGTGTAGTCATTTAAGAAAATGGAAACAGCTCTACCAAATACCATTAGCATACAGAGCATACCCAGATCAGACGGCTCCTATAGGGGATGTCTGATCTGGGTCTTCTGTGTTTGCAAAGGCGTGAAACAGGTGTTTATATATGAGGAAAGGGTTCAAGACATACTTTCAAATACATTGTGACTAGACTCATTCGATAATACATTATGACTAGACTGTCATTAGATAACACATTGTGACTAGACTGTCATTAGAATGAATGAATGAATGAAAGAAAGAATTTATTTAACGAGGGTAGCTCAATTAGTCATAATGAATAATCTACCTTGAGGCCCTCAAAACAAGCATTTCATACAAAATACAAAACAGTAAAACACAGATCTATATACACAAGAAATCAATGTTCAGAAATTCAGTAATGTTGCGTCTGGATAATTAATAAATAATGTCTGCTTCAATTTGTAGATTTATTCTTTATGGACACGCATTGATAATGCAGTATTATGACTAGACTGTCATTAGATAACACATTGTGACTAGACTGTCATTAGATAACACATTATGAATAGACTGTCATTAGATAATGCAGCATTATGACTAAACTGTCATTAGATAATACATTGTGACTAGACTGTCATTAGATAACACATTATGACTAGACTGTCATTAGATAATGCAGCATTATGACTAGACTGTCATTAGATAACACATTATGACTAAACTGTCATTAGATAATGCAGTATTATAACTAGACTGTCATTAGATAATACATGGACATTCGTGACATTTCACCACAAGCAACAGAACGCTTAACTAATCAGCATGAGCTCTGTAAATCTGTTTCAAGTGTTAGTTCAATGATCATAATACTAATTAACCATTTCCCTACTCTGTGTTTATTCAAAATTTAATACCTACTGAATATTCATGGACAAACTAGTTATAATAAAGGTGGAGCACTGTAGCCATTTTAGATGGTAAAGAAACAACTCTATCAAATACCTTTAGCAAACAGAGCAGACCCTGATAAGACAGCTCCTATATGGACCATATGATATTGGTCTTCTCTGTTTGCAAATGTGTAAAAAGGCATCTATGTGAAGGAAAGGGTTAACAACATACTCTCAAACTCATGACTAGACTATCATTAGATAATGTTAAGCAAATATGGTGCCTTTCCCTACCTTATTCTCGTCTCAGTCCCCGATTTTTTCCCATCATAACACTACCGGATTCCATTAAAATGGATACAAGATGCTTCCATGGTATATTGTTGCCTTCCATAAGGCATCCCCTTTATAAAATGACACAAGTACTGTCAGAACATGTTTCAATATTCAATGAAAATGCCTTAGTTGATTGAGTGTGCAAGAGTTTTTCTCGAAACCCTTCTACAAGTCCATGTGTTGTCTTGTATGAGGCTGTGTATCTGTCCATTGCTAACTGTGCCAAGACCTTTGGATCCTCTGCAAGAGCCTGTGCCAGATTGACCAAGACTGGGACATATGTGAATGGCATAGAATGCTCGCTCATTACACCAAGTAGTATAGCCTGAAAACAGACAACATATTGTGTAAATGTTAGCATTTGTGTATATTTATGGCATTTACGATTAACCGTTTACTCTATAAATACACTGTTCTATGTTTTTGCAAACAGAGTAGACCCATATCAGACAACCCCTATATAAGCCTTTTGATCCGGGTCTGACCTGTTTTGCTTATGACATAATATAGATATATTTCTACAGGGTTTTTTTATAATTGAAAATCAGCAATATTGCATAAGAAACATTAAATTCAGTTATAGATACACAATATTAAAATGTCAAATGCAGGGTGGGTTTGGGCACAGCCCATTAGCAAATAGCGTAGATTCAGATCAAAGGGAAACCCTGAGAGGCCTACCCATGAGTTGGGTCTAAAATGTTAATATTCTTGGTAGTATTATGTACAAAAATATCCAGATCATTAGAAAATAGTATAGATCCAGATCAGGCAGCGGGAATGGTAAGTTTTTTCATAAACTGAAGACTCAAATATTTTCATGGTGGTAATATACATGAGACACATAACTAAAATATCATTTTTTAATAGATTTTCAGATTTTTAGACAAATGGGATTTTTAATTTGACAATATCAATTTTATGAATGTATAAGCCAGCTGATCAGGGTCTGCTCTGTTTGCATATGGAATTATTGATATGATTCTAGTTTCTGACAAAACAAAAATTCTTGCTTTCAAATAAACTATTGTAAATATCCACGATTCCTCCATAAATATTCATGAGGGAAAGGGTTAACCATTCGCTTGCTATTCACGTCAATATACCTACCTGTAAATAGTGATTATCTCAGATGAGACAGCTCCTGCAGGAGCTGTCTCACCAGGGTCTGCACTATTTACAAGTTGATTGTGCAACCAGTGCTCTCTCCACAGCAGTGACTAAACAGCGAAATACTTGTACACAGTGAAGATATATGTAATTATACAACAGGGCATTGGTAAAGAAGGAGAAATGTATTTTAAAATTCAACAAGAGAAGGGTTAAAAAGCATCAAGCCTAAATTACTGGCGTAAGCTACCTATTTTAACAACAAAATGCAATGCATTTATTGCACCAAGGGAGTGAGATAATTGAAACAATGCCAACAAGATAGTGGATAATATGTTAACCTTTCGCTTGCTATTCACGTCAATATACCTACCTGTAAATAGTGAAGACCCAGATGAGACAGCTCCTGCAGGAGCTGTCTCATCAGGGTCTGCACTATTTACAAGTTGATTGTGCAACCAGTGCACTCCACAGTAGTGATTGCACAGCGAAATACTTGTACACGGTGAAGATATATGTAATTATGCAACAGGGCATGGGTAAAGAAGGAGAAATGTATTTTAAAATTCAGCAAGCGAAGGGTTAATATTATGCTATGTATTCGAGAAAAGCAAAATGATAAGGAATTGAATGCTTCAGCAATCTAGATACTAGTATATATATATAATACAATGTATATAGAACATAAATTGCTTAATCAATTAAGAATATTTTTTAAAATATTTCTTTCTTTGCTTCTTTCATTTGTTTCTTGTTTCTATGCAGACTCCAAAATGGTCTAGATCCATATCCGACATTTCCGTATTTGTATCATTTACAGAATTTAATTTTAACAAATTAGTTCTAAACAGATCAAAAGACACTGTAAAGTGATCAGTCCATAAGTGGTTTGGTAAAAATAAAATAATACTTACTTTAGCATTAGACACACGGTCACACGTTGGGACTCTCTGTTGTGCTAGTGGTTTCGTGGTTGCACCAGGTTACTCAGATGTACTGCTGCTAGGGGATGCATCATGCACATACTGTTTCCTATAGGAACCGTCTGATCGTGGTCTACTCTATTTGCAAATGCATGACAATGCGTTTATATGAAGGAAGGGTTAAGCTATCGTGCAACTCAATGTCTCTAAGCTAATCAGGAACCACGCTGTTTGACACTCGGTCAACGGTTTCTGAAATGCTTGGTCATATAGGCCGACGGACATAGTAAACATTTCTCCAGACGCAACTGTGAGCAGGCATAACGGGCATAGTAAACATTTCTCCAGACGCAACTGTGAGCAGGCATAACGGGCATAGTAAACATTTCTCCAGACGCAACTGTGAGCAGGCATAACTGTTCACATTGGGATGAGAGTTAACCCTTACAACGCGGATTTTCAAATGGATTATTTCAAAAGTCAAACAGCATCCTATGGTGGATATTAAGGGATTCTCGTCCCGCTCTGTAAGGATTAAACCAATTACAGAGACAGTAAAAATGAAAATAATACCAAAACGAACTACAAGTATAAAAATGTCTATGACTTTACTAAGCTGCTGAATATTTTGCCACTAAGAGCCAATGTGCCGTTCATTCTCGGCAATCTGTTGTTGGCAGTGTGTGATGCGATTCATACTTTGAATGTGGGAAGCGAGTGTACTGGTATTTGCAAACAGTGCAGACCTAGATCAGATGTCTCCTAGACGAGCCCTCTGACTAGGGTGTGCACTGTCATTCAATATCCTCTCACAATAGCGTGAATTGACTTTATATCTTTAATCAGCAATGGACCATTCCGATTTGAAACTTCAGCATTAAAACGTTAACAACAGAATGTAGTCTTCGGATAGTTTGGATCCTGGTAGAGCAATACTGTGTAATTAAATTACACAGAACAACTCATAAACGAACTTTTTGCATGACTTCCACCTTACATTAAGCTGCCATCCGTCTTCAAGACCGATATATATAATAAATTAAACGTTTGTAGCTTAACTTAGGGCGAAAGTAATGCAGAAAGTTCCGAAAGGTTTTTGCCCTGTATTAAGCATATGCCTGCCTTTTACGACACCCATGTTTATCCATTGGGTGCTCGCTTTAGAGGTACTCTACTGTGTTTACAATGATTCATTCACCCAGTGTTGCAGATTTAACATATTTTCTCAAAGGCTATTTTTATATCTAACCTCTTTGAAAAGATCTACTGAAAATGAGCATTTACTAGAAAATGAGAGTGCAGTTTGTTACCATTGTAATAAATAGAACATTTTTTTCCTCTGGGGCAAATGCTCTAATTATCACAATTGTTTCAAAACGCGACTACTACTCGTCTAAAAGCGTTAATGTGAGGGAATAGATTAGAGCATTGTGCAGTCGATAGATATACGTTCTGGACAGTAGTACATTGTATACGTTACAAGCCTGGAGAAATGGTTCACGTTGCACAAGTGCTAAATCATCCACACAAAGCACAAGATAACTGCGAACAAGAGCGATATCGGTTGATCAAGTGAGTGAAGTGACCCGGCGCGGTCTGTTTCAAAGTCGTCGTCGTCGTCGTCGTGCGTTATCAGTTGATCAAGTGACCCGGCACGGTCTGTTTCAAAGCCGTCATCGTCAGTTTCTTTGGGATAAATGTACGCTTTGAACTTGCCGCTTGATGTTTCCTTCGAGCTGAACTTGTCACGTGCGTAGCATTCGAAGCCAGAATCGAAGCAGTACTCCAGACTAACACCATCCATCACATACTGCACTACCGGGGAATCTGGAAGTGGGTGACGTGTAACATGTTCCAATAAAATCGATAAGAATATAATTATGTATACATGGAGCTACCGCTTAATGAGTAAGTATTGAAACCCAGAATTTTCAGAGAGGAACAGTCCATCATTGCTTAGCTGTAGAGTCCACTCAGTATGAATGGAATAAAATGCTGGAGGATTTTGAGTGACAAACAGTACAGATCCTGATCGGAGGGCTCCAGGAGGAGCTGACTGATCTGGGTCTACACCGTTTGCGAAAGGCAGTACATGCGTGTTCAAAATAAAAACGTGTGCTGCAAACAATTGTCTTACAGCTCGAAACCAATACAGTAAAACTCATCGCACAAGAATTTCTAGTAGAGAAGAATTAAGATAGTTTTAGGCAGGTGGCTGCTTAATGCAGTGTGGAAGCCATTCAGAAAGCTCCTCCGTGACTTTACACCTGCATTAGGCTGCAACTTGTCTCCAAGACCGTTATTTAGACTAAATTGAACGTCCGGTTAAGAGGGGTTTTAATGTACTTCTTCTGGATGACCGTGTGAGCCGCTTTACAGAGTATTAACTATGCTATATCTTTCTATAGCCTAAAATAAGTCACCGAGTAAATATACAGGTAGTGAATATATTTCTTACCTGTATCCACCCTGATGCCCGTTGACTTGAAGTCCTCACCGTCGAAAAACACAAGTATAACACCAATACTGTATCCAAGAGTGTTGGTGATGTACTTCTCTATTTCTTCAGCAACAATCTTTGCAGCGGTTTCGTCAGTGTCTGATGGCTCAGTAAAGCTGGCTGCCTTCAATTTCTCTTCGATATCAGCAGCATTCCATGACATTGGTTCTCCACGGCGACCGAACACTGCAACCTTATTATTGTTGTCGTTCTTGTGGCGAAACAGTCGACCTGTTTTGTATTTCATGTAATGGAATTGCTCTGTTCCCATTGACGCATAGAATATGACGTCGCTCCATTTAAGCAGGTATCGTTGTTGGTTGGCACGCGCCAGATTATCGATGTTTACAGCATTGTTGACGTCCGCCTGAGCAAAGGTTGGAAACCTTTCGACACAGCCAGTCAACATGAGTTCAAATGCCTGTCGTATCTTCGGTATTTCGTCTTGCCATTCGTCCTTCAAAACCTGCTCAGGACTCAGGGAAGATGTGAGTTTAAAATAGATCACCTGAAGGGCGATGCCATCGGAAACGAGTTTCAGATAGAAGTCGGCGAAGTCGCTGATTGCGGTCATGTTGCATCTCGTCTTCAGCATGATCTCCGAGATAAGGTCACTGCCTATTGAGGGAATTTTATATGTCAGCAGCTCTGGTAGAAACCTGATATGCTTCATTGTGTCATGTTCTTCAAACAAGTGTATGAAATTGCTAACGTAAATGTCGAAAGTTGCTTTATTGTCTGCTTTAATGATTTTCTTTAAGTCTTTCAAGGAACTATGCAGGGCTATTACCGCTGCATCTATGTCATCCAGTTTTGATTGCAGTAAAATTGTGTTCATGATTTTGCCTGTAGATGCGTGAATCATTACTTCTATAGCCTTGATACTTTCCTCGTTGTTCTCATATTTGTTTTTCTTTTTTCCGGTGAAAAATCCTTCGATGTCTATAGCGAACTCGGCCACATTTATGATGGTCTTGATCACTTTAACAGTGGTACTAAATCCCAGTGCGAATTGCAAGGCACCTTCTATGGGTGATTGAAACAAACATGTTATAAACACTATCAGCGGTATCCCAAATAATTTCCCAGGGCGCATCGTCTTATTTTGTGTCCTGTTTGAGAGTAAATGTTGCCTGTCCGAGCGCTATCTCCGTGGCTATTAAAATCCGAAGGGGCTTCTGAAACATGATTTGCAAATACAGTAACTTTGTTAGCAGTAAAACTGTCGTCCGCAAAGTTTGTAATCTGCTTTAATTTTCAAATAATATGTATCATCTGTTTCCTTGTTTTGAGTGTCCTGATTGACCAGTATCCTGTGATTGGTCATCTCAACTGAATCCAAACTGTTTGCAAACGTTTTAACATTATGCTCGTTGCATGCAAAGAGGTAACATGGCATCACGCTTGAGTAGTTGCGCGTGCATGAGTTTGTTATAGGTTGGGTTTCGCACGTTTACCCATAGCTGCAGCTTTCATTCCCCTTTTCGCTACCATGTAAGTTTCGTCTACTTAGAATATCGCCAGCTTCAATTTCTATTCAAAACCATTATCAAAGTGTCTTATTTAGGTCTAACCATTTACTCCATAAAGATGCCTTACTACGCCTTGGCAAACAGATTAGACATAGATCCTATAGGAGCCGTCATATCAGGGTCTGCTCTGTTTCCTTATGATATGATGTAGATATGATTCTACAGTTTCTTCCATGGCCAAAAATTCCCGTGTCAGTGTGCTTTTATAACAGCTAATATAATCAATATTCCTGACGCCATCATTCTGACGTTAATATTGATGGAGGAAAGGATTAATGAGACGCCCAGTTGCTTGACGTCCTATCAGTATGCAAACTGTTTGCAAATGTTGTTACGGATCAGCTTAAAGCGTTAAATATCTACGGAAGCCACTAACATGATTTGTGCTGCAAGGGGCGAATATGTGATTACTTTTGCAACAGTTTGGATCCAGATGTGACATCGAGTAACTCGGCGTTTCACTAAGGTCCAAACTGTTTGAAATTCCACATATGTTTTAGAGAAAAAATGTCATGCACTCTAAAACGACGACATTGTTTCCAGACAAACATTTTAGGCGCTGAGAAAGCTAATCCGCTTACAACAGTTATGCCTAAGTTTCGAATAGCTTCTGCAAATGGTTTGAAACGAGATGAGGCAGCGCACCCGGACAGCGTCTGGCAGCGCCTCATATATAAACGACTTTTATAAAGCAACAAATAATGCCTGCTCAAATTTGGCTTTATTCTGGTTTGATCAAGGTTTTAACCATTTCCTCTATAGGCTATTTTTAGACCCAACCTCATTGAATGAATCTAGCCAAAAGGAGCATGTTTTAATGAATCTAGCCAAAAAGAGCATGTACTACAGAAAAGGAAAAATTTAGAATTTTGTAGTTCTGAAACCATTGTGATAAATAGAGCATTTGCTCCAATGGAGCAATTGCTCGATCTATCACAATGGTTCCAAAAAGGTGACTTTTACAGAGGCGTAGAAAGGCTTTTTTATGGAGGAAAGGCTTAAGAAAGTATTAACCGAGTGTCAAAGAGCTTCTCGGTACATTATATGGATCAATGCTGTATACAATTGAAAACCAGGTTGAGAATAGCGGGATAAGAGTTACAAAGGGATATGATTGACATATTCTTGTAGAATTGAAGCAGACGACAATGCTTTATAGACGACAATGCTATACAGACGATATTGCTTTACAGACGATAATGCTATATAGAAGATAATGCTTTACAGACGATAATGCTGATAATGCTTTACAGACGATAATGCTATATAGATGTTAATGGTTTACAGACGATAATGCTATATAGATGATAATGGTTTACAGACGATAATGCTATGTAGATGATAATGGTTTGGAGACGATAATGATAGATAAAATAATTATCAGCTAATAAATAAGCATGATGCCATTGTCTGACAATCTAACTGTAATGCAGAAAAGAACAAAACACAAAATGAAATCTGATAATTGTGACATAGGGGACGTTCTGCTTTAATTTCGTGCACATGATTCTTAAATACTCGAAATATCTTCACTTTTGCCTTCATAAACAAGTTTGCATTCGGCAGTCCGTGGTTCAAGAAAACCCGAAATAGATTTCTATACTTCTGTCAGGATAATTTAAACAGATAGTCACTTAATTTCCAAAAAGGGTTTTTTATAGAAATACTAATCGGTCTATTTATTATAGTATAGTCACGATTAAGGCTTGATTTGTTTGTTACAGTTCACTTACCTCTTATCATGCTTATTATCCTTCAAAAAAGTTGTTACGTAGCCTCGCTTCTCTTGTAAGGATTCAAACCAGCGGGGGGACTATTGTTTACTCCTTTCTGTCAAAGGTGACCACTTACTCATATGACCACTTACCCCAATTTACGCTACAAGTTTGTTTAGCGTGCAGCGTTACTAGACATTTTTCGCTGCTGCTGCATGAACACGGCTCTCGAGAAGCGAGTGGCGGACCAGATATGGGGGTCTTCTCAAAACGTATGATAAGGTATTAAATGTTTACCTGTATAACAAGGGCGGATAAGTAATAGATACAGTACTCGTCTTACTACCAAAGTGTCTTCTTACAACCGTTATCAGGACAGTTTGTTCGCATGACCAGTGTCTGGTCATGCCAACAAACTGTCCTGATAACGGTTGTAAGAAGACACTTTGGTAGTAAGACGAGTACATGTATCTTACTTGTACGACAGTTCATTGTAGACTCTTAGTTTTTATTAAAAATGAATGAAAATGAATATTTCACAAATGAGTACAAAATGTTTTCCCCTTGGTTCACCCAATTCAAATCCTAGGTAGATAGGTTTTAACCACAAAAATCACGTGCGTACGAAAGTGTCCACTTACAACCGTTATCAGGACACTTTTTCAATAGCTTTGCTGGGGGTCTGTCGTACAATGTGCCTTTAAAGAATGGATTCATTTGATATTGTTTTGCTGTAACTTAATTAATGACAACATGAACAAAAGAACAGTTATGATATGTCATGAAACAGGCTTTGGATACCAAAGTCGGCGCTATGTGACGTATTCAGTGTGGCAGTGCGGTAAAACCCAGCTCATCCATCTAAAAATATTGAATATTTTCATGCAATTTAAGTTACTGAACAAAATAAGTTTAGTCATACATTAAAGATGCAAACTACGCTTGCTTAGTACATTTTATCACTCAAAATGCATACTGGCATAAACAATTAAACGTCCGAAACGGAAAGAGATATCGATCGTGCTTTAACCATTTGCATAAAGGGAAGTAACTCCTCTTTTATTGTAACTGCTTAACAAGTCATAAACGAGATAGAATCATGTTTTTCTCATGAAAGTTAGCAATAATGTTGAAAAGAAGCCAGTGACAAAAAACTGGAATTTCGGAGAATAAGTCTTAAGCAGTTTGTGTACAATCGTCCGTTGACAAAGCCGATATGTTTCAAATTTTCTCCCTTTACAGAATTAAATTTGTTAGAAGACAAGATATGTCCAGTGATAAAGCTGACTCTGATCTGGATTTTGTGAAAGAGGAGGATTTTAAAAAATAGCAATGTGTTTTCGTGTTGATTCCAGAAGTGCTGTGTGACATTGACATCGTGTAAAGGGCAAACTTGTGTTTTTATTCATATTGAGGAGATTGGAATTTTTATCCAAGGTATGAATCTCTTCTGAAATTTGTACATGAAAACTATTTCCACAAATTATTGATATTTGTAAAAAAACAAAAATCAATGAAATGACGTCACAAAATTATGACGAAATTTTCGTCACGCATGAGTGGATACAGCATTAGATCGGAAGCTGTGTAGAAAAGATGGCCACCTCGGGGGAGAAGTTGGAAGGCTTGGTCCTAAATGATCCCTACAATGAGATATTTTTCAAAATAAATAACGGCGATGACAAGACGTCCATACAGTTTATATCTCATCTTTTCTTTCAATGTTTTATAAATAAAATCAAATCAGATTTCCAACTAGAACTAGCAGAAGATGTGAATGTCTACAAACTTTCCGTAAGAAAGCAAGGTTTAAGATGTCACCTGTCTCTAAATTTAATTACAAGTACCGTCGAAATATCTGATGTCGGACATAAAACATGGAGAGATGACTTCCTTAAAAGAACGACACCGAACATGTTGCGCCAGATTGTTGATATTACAAATGACAAATGTGTGTTTCTTTCTACTAGGTCTACAAGTCTAACGTCTTCTAATGAAAGTCAGTCTACTTGCAGTGAGCCGTATTCAAGTGTTTGCCAGCAAATGGGTAGTGTTCATTGTTGTAATAAGGTACCCATGGAAACAAATGATACAAATGAGGTAATTTTAAGTGTACTGACAGATCTGAGAGCATCAAATGAAGAAATTAAAAATGAACTGTGCTCAATCAAGCCATATTTCAATAAATCTATAGAGAACCGCAACACATGCGAAACTGTGAAGCACACAACTTTACTAAATCCAACTAAACAAGCTGTACCATCAACTTCATTGAGCAAGAAATCACATAGTCCACCTAAATCTCCTAAATCCTCCACTAGACATCAACATGAGGGGAGGGAAATTCCAGTTGTCCAAAAATCAACACTGCTTGCTGGCAGTTCCATTAATAATATTAATAAAGTGAACCCTAAAGGATTTACGTTTTGAAGCATAGTGTACCCGGTGCAACAATAAAGACCCTAGCGCAGGAAATACAACTTTTCAATCTAAAAATGTTTGACACCATTGTTCTATACATCGGCGGAAATGACATGGCGAATAGGGACGACATAGAGCTAATTGAAGAAAACTATGATCAATCTGTGGCTACAGTGAAAGCAAACAATCCAAATATCAGAATTATTCTGTCAAAAATTGCACCTAGAGGAGACGTGGACGTGACACCACTCAACACAATCGTAGACAGGTTATGTGCCCATCATGGGGTAGAAAGTGTTGACATTTACACAGCTTTTCATGACAACAAAGGGATGCTCTGCCCTAGATACTTTAGTCATCATGACACTATACACCCATCATCATCCGGTCTCAAGCGATTACTTGGCACAGTAAATCAAGTGTCTGAAATTGTCCATTGTTTTGAAAATCTAGTTTTTATTAACGGAAGAGAGAGGGGAATCAAAGTGATTCGACACAATAACATCATTAATGTATCTAGACAGTCAACAAAATGCCTAAAATGTGGTGAATCAAATCATGAAACATCGCTATGTAGACACCATGCACCTGTTACATGTTGGTTTTGCGGCCAAACAGGACACAAACAAAACATGTGTTACTCTCTAAGATAGGAATCCGGCAATGAGGCCGTCTTTGATAACGAAGAACTTAATACATGTTCTGTTTGCAGAGTTTCTACATGTGCATGTCACGGTGAAAACTTGAGATTTATACCTGACAGTACGAATAATGTATCAACAAACAAGTTAGGTTTAAGCGAGAAGGGTTTTATCATAGGTCATTTAAACATCCAAGGTGTTAGATCAAAACTAGATGAACTTCAAATTATGCTCTCGTGTAATAAAATTGATATTCTGGGTCTCAGTGAGACGAAATTGTGTGAAACTAATCCTACTGAATATTTTTCTATTAAAGGTTATCACCTTCCTTTCCGAAAGGATAGAATGCAAAATAGGGGTGGGGGGATAATGGTCTATGTGAAAGAGAATTTGAATTGTATAAGAAGAATTGATCTAGAAAAAAAGGAACTAGAAAGTATTTGGCTCGAAATTAAACAGTCTAATTCGAAATCTTTTTTACTCTGTATTATGTATCGACACACAGAATCACGAACAATTTGGAAAGACCACTTTGAATCAAATATTGAGAAGGCTCTATTAGAGGACAAAGAAATTTTAGTGCTAGGTGATTTTAATAAAGATCTTATGAATAATAATATAAAAGAAGAATGGATAGGGTACACATCTTCCTTAGGCCTCTCACAATTAGTCAATGATCCAACTCGTCGAAATAACAGTTCAAGTACTTTAATAGACCACATTTATTCAGACAATGCACGAAACATAGCATGGACATCTGTTCCAACTCTTAGTTTAAGTGACCATTATCCAATATTTTGTTCACGAAAAATTAATAACAAAAATGTGAAAAGAAAACATCATTCTATTAAATATCGGTCATTCAAAAACTTTAATGAAGTAGATTTTCTAAGAGATCTTGATAACGTCAATTGGAATGACATTATGAAAAACTCAGATGTTAATTTAATTCTACATGGTTTTATGTGCACTTTCATTGCAATAGTAGATAGCCACGTCCCAATAAGGGAGCACAGAGTAAAAAAGATCAATCAACCTGACTGGATAAATTCTGATATTCTTGATGCTATGAAAGATAGGGATAAATACAAAGTCAGAAACGATGCTGTTAATTATAATATCTCAAGAAATAAAGTCACTATACTTATAAACGATGCTAAGAAAGCGACATACGAAAAAAGAATAAATGATGGTCAGAATAATCCATCAACTATTTGGAAAATATTTAATGAATTTAAGTCCAATAAAGATGTAAAAAATAACATTATTAGTTTAACCAGAAACGGTACAGAAATAACAGAAACAGCAGATATGTCGAATGAATTCAATTCCTTTTTCACTAATATTGCATTAAATATCAAGGAGGATATAAGTTTTTGTGACTTCAACGAAGTAAAGGATTTTGTTGAATCACGTGTCCCAAAGCCTATGTTCTTTAACATTCCATTAATTGGTATTGAAAAAGTAAGAAAAATGCTTATGAACTTAGATACATCTAAGGCAACTGGCCTAGACGATATTGGTCCAAGACTTCTAAAACTATCAGCAAATATTATTTATCGTATTATTCACTATACCCTGAATCAAAGTATATTACAATCTACTTTTCCAGATGTTTGGAAATCAGCTAAAGTAAGCCCATTGTTCAAATCAGGTTCTAAAAGTGACGTAAATAATTACAGGCCTATTTCTATATTACCAACATTATCTAAACTTCTTGAAAAACATGTGCATGAAAGTTTTTATAATTATTTGAACCATTATAAACTTATCGTAGAAAAACAAAGCGGTTTTAGGAAAGACCATAGTTGTGAAACTGCTCTTGTTCATATAGTTGATAAATGGCTAGGGGCCATTAATAGTGGGTGTATTGTAGGAGTCATAATGGTAGATTTTAAGAAAGCATTTGATCTAGTTGATCATAAAGTTCTTATTAAAAAACTTAAGTTATATAAATGTTCGATTAAAACAATAAGTTGGTTTAATTCTTATTTAAGTGATAGGAAGCAAAAGGTAAGCTTAAATGGAGTTATGTCTGATGAACACACTATTTCATGTGGTGTTCCTCAAGGTTCTATTTTAGGGCCTCTTCTATTCCTCTTGTTTATTAATGACCTATCTCTTGTTCTTTCTAATGTTAGCTGTAGTACTGACATGTATGCTGACGACACTTCTATGAAATGCTTGTGTTAGAGGGCCCTGGGGTAGATTAGTCTGTTGACTAACCGGGTAACCCTCTTTAAATAAAGTCTTTCATTCATTCATTCATTCATTCATTCATTCATTCATTCATAGGCTGTTACTGGCGATATGCCCACCAATTAATTAATTGCGCATGCGCAAAATCGATAGGTTCGTTTACAAACGCCGATTCGCCAACACTATATGTAAGTTGGAACATTGTAGCCATTTACGAAGTATATGAACAGATCTATCTAACTCCATTAACAAACAAAATAGACCCTGATCAGACGGCTCCTCTAGGAGTTACTGAGTGAAAATAATAATAGCATCTCCTGCGATTATATTCGCATGACCATCAATCATCCAACCATCCAACATCTGACAAAAAGTATTCAAGTTGAACATTTCGCAGAATGTAAACAAGTGTGATGGAAGGTCAGAATCACTGAGTGACGGACGGACAGACAGACAGACGGACACAGGGACATCTGACTACACCCCTTCAGAAGTGTGTGTGTATGCGTGCTTGCGTGCGTGCGTGTGCGCGTGCGTGCGTGTGTGTTTGTGTGCGTGCGTAGAGGGTTAACCTTTACAATGCTGATTTTTTAAAGTTGGAAGACCCATCAGTGTCTAATTATAGAGTCATTTAGTAACAAGAAAGCTATGATGACCCTGTATCATTCACCTGATTAATAGATCTCGTTTGACCTATTGATGCAACGGACAGGAATGATTTATACAAATATGATAGAGGTTCCTCTGACATTTAGTGAAACTCCGGTAATAGTGGTTTTGGAAGACTTTAAGAGCCGTCTAATCTGGATCTACTCTGTTTGCAAATGTGTGAAAATGCGTTTATATGAAACAGGGGTAAACTTTGACCCGATATCTCATCATATACATATTATCTGCCCTGGGTCGACACTGTTTGCAATGGACTAAATCTCTCTTTCTCACACGAGTGTCTCATGCTTTGAACGCAGAAAATGCACATAGATTTATTTCAATATCGAGCAACAAGACAATAGTTAACAACACATATATATTTTAAAATTATAACAATATAAAAACAAGAGCTCCATGTGTCGGAGCATTATATGCCCAAAGTATGTGCTGTCAAAACATGCGCAATTTTAATAAATATGGGGG
Source organism: Azorinus chamasolen (assembly GCA_963576725.1). Lineage (NCBI taxonomy): Eukaryota > Metazoa > Mollusca > Bivalvia > Cardiida > Solecurtidae > Azorinus > Azorinus chamasolen. Next base: position 56,567,920 of record OY755253.1, on the reverse strand, counting down.
CGGCTCACGTTATCAAGTTATTAAGCGAATAATGTTTTTAGAGTTGATGGTCACTGTGATCTTGACCTTTTACCGACTGACCTCATAATCAATTAGGGTCATCTACTTGCCATGGACAACCACCCTGCTAGGTGTGAAGACAGCACACACAACAGTCATCAAGTTATTGAGCGGACAAGATCTTGAGCTGAAAAATAGCCTATGGTGTAATGGGTTAATTTACATGTATTTAACACGTTACATACACAGACGTTTGTTTCACTTAAATAATGTTTCCGTTCTACATGAAATTTACCACTGTATTTGCCATCGAGGGGCTACGTTTACTTACACTGTCTTTTAGGATGTGGGTGGAATAAGTGTGAGGTTGGGCGCCCGTTAACCGGTTTAAACTCCCAGTGACTACTGTCACTGACCGTTCCAAGGCGGTACTTCCACCCCCTATTTTTTGTTTGTTTTGTCTTTGTGCGTCTCTTTGTATTTGCTGTGCTTTCTTGTGGGTCTGTTCGGGTGGCTATTTGTTTTGTATGTGGTGTTTCCTGCTTGACTCATATTTGTACATACATTGTAATATACCAATTTAACTGCGTGCATATACACACATACAATAAGACAAGCAAACATTCTAATTTTATCTTTACTAACAGTTGGATTTGGCAAGGTTTTGCCTCATCTCAAATGCAACAAACATAGCAGAAAAGTTAGAGCCAACTAAGTTCAATAGATCCCTTCTAAATACATGTAGACGTTCCAGGAGCATGTATGGCCATACACATGTGCGTACACGTATTTGGAAAAATCCAAGAATTCAAGGTGCCCAAGATACATTGAAACTTGATGCCCAACTAAGGTAAAACCCTAGATCTAGACATTCTTAGACTTTTCAGATCAAATTTCCGACATGGATCCGTTCCATTTGCGCTATGTGTCTATATACATGTACTTTTTTAAACTATTGTTTTTGATGATGTAATTATTGTTTAATCTCAGGGAAATTTTTATAGTCAGTTTGAACTCTGGAGTATTTCCTTTTGAAACAAACTAAGTTTTCAAACGTTATGCAGGTCATCGTGACCTAATTGGTTGTATATTGTGTGTGTCGATCTGTGATCAGTATTCTAGATGTTTGACAATTTTAAAATAAAAATATGCAAAGCATAGACTAATTGAATATGCATAATTGAATACGCAATACACAAAAGATTGAGCAAATGGCAATTTTAAATTGAACATGGTACTTTCGAATTCATAGTTGTCCTAGCACAAGTGCTGGATCCTACCTCTAAGTTTAATCGAAATGCATACTATTGACACCAGGACTATATGTTAATATAGCATAATGCTTTAAAAAGTCCACAGCAAGTTTCAAGGGACAGGCTTATGTTTTCCAGTTTGTTTGCTTTAAAAGGATGTATTTAGAGAAAAGAATATCAATTAATATAAAGAATGAATAAAAAATATATATACCATTTACATTTGGTTTTGACGGGATTAGAACCAGGAACGCAGGCGTCACAGTCACAGCTCTTTCCCCTCGACCAACGCTTGGGTCCCAATATATGCGAGTTACATGGTTCTATTTATACGCTACAAAGGTGTGAAAGGCAACAACGACTTGTGAACGTACATACTTAATATGCAAATTATACAGCCCAATTTTTATTGAAATCCCTAAGCATAAAATAAATAGATTTTACCCATGACATACTGTCAATCCAGATGCCTTAATTCAAACTGCATGGTGTCTTTCTACAGCAGAAGTCCGACATAAGGCCGTCGGATTCTAAAAGTCCCATACCCTTCCAGTACTATTTACAGAAGTCCGATATATGGTCGTCGGATTCTGAGTTGAATGTCCCTTTTGCCTAGTCACTCATATCCTTAGCAAATAGAGAAGACCCAGGTAAGTAGGTTCATAGAGGAGCCCTCTCATCAGGATAAGCACTATTTGTCATGTTACACTTTTGTTTGGAAAAGTCTCTAAATATTAAACATAAGCTCATTTTAGCTTGACTTATGAAATATCGAACATCAATGGCCGGTACTATTTCCGGGGTAGAACGAAATTTCAAATGCAGAAATTCGATTGCATTGCGACATTACAATGTTTCCTGATGTATTTTATCAATGGTCGTGCGACGTTGTTGCTAAGATCTGGTTTGAAAGAAATAGAATTTCAAAAATACATGTACGGTAAAACCCCTCTAAATCAGACGTTAAATTCAGTATAAATATCAGTCTTGGAGACAGGTGGCAGCTTAATGCAGGGTGAAAATCATGCAGAAAGCTCCTCCCGGAGCTTTCTGCATGACTTTCACACTGCATTAAGCTGCCACCTGCTTAAAAAGTATCTAAATTCTGATCTATTAGAATTCGGGTTAAGAGAGGTTTTACTGTATTGTAAAAGGGGACAAATCTATACTTTTGAATGTATTTCAGAGATTTACCAGTGATACCCTAACTACCCTAGGTATTTTGACAAACACACTTATGCAAATAGTGCAGACCTAGATCAAACAGCTCCTTGATGGGCTCGTTTGAAGGGTTTTCACTATTTGCTACTACATGTATGTCTGTTTAATCTAAAGTTGCAAAAATGTTTCCAAACTGACTTATTCAGCTGTACAAACTGGTAGAGGGGAGAGACTGGGTGCTAGAACACTTAACTCTTACCTTCATGTAAAATGTTTTTCACGCGTTTGTAAACAGGGTAGATCCAGATCAGATGGCTCCTATAGGAGTCGTCTGGTCAGGGTCTGCTCTGTTTGCTAATGGAATTTGAAAGATCTTTTTCTTTACTTTCTGAAATGGCTACTAATTTCCACTTTTCATATTTCATTATAACTAGTATGTCCATGAATATTCAGTAGGTATTGAAATTTGGAATAAACATCGAACAGGGAAAGGGTTCAGAAATTTAGGGTTTTCATAAATCAGAAATTTCTGGCATATTTTTGGTACTGACCAAGTAATGTCAGAATCATCCGGGGTCTAGACTTACAGTGTTCTCATTCAACGATAATTGTGAAATCGGTAATTCTATTATGCTAAGCACGACTTGGCTTGCATCTGACCGAGTGTCAAACAGCTTGGATCCAGATGATATGCTCGGCGTCTCATTTGAATCCAAACTGTTTGACAATCAGTCACTAGTTTCTACCACGCTGGAACGAATTGGAAGTAGGTACAAATACAATAGATCAGACTTATTTTGACAGAATGGTAAGGCTTAAGCCATTCTCTCATATTGACGCTTGTTGGCGCCTCTGTAATAGTCACTTCTTGAAACCATTGTGATAAATAGAGCATTAATTCGCTCCATAGGAGCAAATGCTCTATTTATCGCAATGGTTTCAAAACTAAAAAAATCTAAACAAATTCCTTTTCTCTAGAAATGCTCCTTTATTCTAAAGATAAATTAGATTTAAATGATCTAGATCTATTCTAAAATACTTTTACTAGATCTGCTACGGTACTGTACAGTAGCCAGAAAGACATTTTACAACACCCAACTGAATACCATGATACTGTATATCTTAATATCTAGATCATATTAACATAAAACGAGAATCAACATTTTAGATACTGTTGATCTTAATTATTCGACATATCAGGGATGTCCAACAAATAAATAAGAATGTCTCCCATTTCAAAGAAAGGCCAGATCAATGGATCGGGGTTTTTTCAAAGTCCAGCTGGTAATTTATAGTGCATTCCTTTAGGCCGATTAATTCAAGCTTCTTGCTGTATCTACCCTTCGAAACTAAAACAAAATTGTCATTATAGTCAGAGGATATAGTAAACAGAGCAGACTGATCTGGGTCTACCCAGTTTTCAGATGCGTGAAAACACGTATATGAGGGAAAGGGTTGAATGTGCCAACCTATTTCGGAGACATCGGTTATTATCGTCGTATACGTCTATTTTTTTTTAATTACTAGGGAATGTCCCATTAGCATCTATTCTAAAAACAGATGACTGTATCTGGATTTTGTACTTCGAGTTTGGCCATGTGAAGGTGCTTTGTAGAAAGGTTGTATACCAGTCTAGACATTAACAAATGAATTCACAGTTTACTACAAAATACTAGTGAGTCATATGCAAATTACAATGTAACATAGTTCCTGATTGGTGGAAAACTAGAACAGGAATGAAAATAGACAGCTAGCCGCTGAAATACCATCGACTGACATTTTACTTGATTAAGACGTGCATTTGCGGATTTGCAAACACAGAATACCTGTCGGAGTTGTCTGATCTGGGTCTGCTCTGTTTGCTTCTAGAACAGTACAGATAATATAATGTAATACAAATGTATACTTTGATATAATATAATATAATATATGATACAATATACCATATTATAATAATATATAAGGTAATAGATCTACAATGTAATATTATATAATAATTATGATTATAATATAATATAATACAATAATGTTATGTCGTGTCTTGTCATGTCATGTCATGTCGTGTCACAGCAATACATGATATGACATGACGTGATATGACATCACTGTTATACAGACCTACTTAAATAGCTCTTATCTAATAGTTCGACCACTACTAACGTTTCTCTTTGATTGTATGTCTGAATGCATGTACCAAAATTGTGACGTGTATTTTGGCATGATACTCTTTGTTAAAGGTCCGTAGTGGTCGAAATATTAGATATGAGCTATTGAAGTATTTCTGTATTATCTTAATTCCCTTATTGGAATATTATCTTCCTTCTAAATGTTATAACATTTTAAATAATATAATTATTACGCTATAGCATACGGCTTTGAATTCAATCATGGTCAATATCCTCTTGTTTATGTACCGACTTAAAAGTTCAGCGAGTTTATATTAACCCATTTGTTCCCACGATCCCATATATGGGACTTCGGCAAACAGTGTAGACTCTGATCAGACGCCTCATAATGCGGCGTCTGGTCAGCGTCTACACTGTATGCTGATAGGAATTTCAATATAAAACAAAACCAAATTGAACATTTTGACCAGGCACCCCTTATATAAAAAATGGACTAATCTAATATATAAGCATGGAAGAATCCACTGGGAGCAAATGGGTTAATAGAGTACATGTAGTTATTCATGAAGCATTTATAAGGTTTAGCACATTCCCTCATCATTTTGACGCCCCTGTAAAAGTCCGTTTCGAAACTGTTGTAATAAATAGAGCATTTGTTCCTATGGAGCAAATGCTCTATTTATCACAATGGTTTCAAACTACACAATTCTAAAATTGTCCTATTCTGTAGCAAATGTTCCCTTTCGGTTGATTTACTTAAAGAGCTTGGGTTTAAACATAGTTTATGAGGTATTGGGTCTAAAAATTGCCTATTGGGGTAAAATATACGTCTTGTCCTCCTAACCCTTTCCTTCATAGGCTATGTTTAGACCCGACCTCTTTGAATGAATCTAACCAAAAGGAGCATTTACTAGAGAAAGGTAAAATTTTAGAATTTTGTAGTATGAAACCATTGTGATAAAAAGAGCATTTGCTCCTATAGGAGCAAATGCTCTATTTATCACAATGGTTTCAAGAAGTGGTTATTACAGAGGCGTAGAAATGCGTCTTTATGGAGGAAAGGGTTAATAGAATAATACGATATGGCGTAGTTCTTTTTTCCGTATAATATCCATTTTCTGTGTAAGTAAAAATTAAAGAGAAATGCAACATGTTACGTTTATTCTGGTAACGTTATCACTGATTACCTCTTCATCTGATAGACGGGCTTTTTAATGCACTTGCAGGCAAAGTAGACCAATATCAGGCGACTCCTTTTCTGTTTGCTAATGGAATTATATAGGTCTGATTCTACAGGTTTTATCAAAATTCCAAAATTCCTTTTTATCAAAATTCCAAAGTTCCTTTTCCAAAATTCCCTTTTTATCAAAATTCCAACATTCCTTTTTTTATCAAAATTCCTTTTATCATTATGTCATTTTAATGATTTCATTATTTTTACATGAAAATCCATCAGGTAATGGATTAAAACAGCGACTTCGGTTGAACGCATACAGCTTAAAAGTATGTTGTTGCTTAACCCTCTCTCTGTTCTAGGTTTGTTTCAAATTTCAATACCTGCTGAATATGCATTAACAAAATAGCTATAACGAAATATGGAAAGTGGAACATTGTAGACATTTTAGAAAGCAAAGAAACAGATATATCAAATTCTACTAGTAAACAGAGCAGACCCTGATCAGACGGCTCCTTTAGGAGCCGTCTGATCTGGGTCTACTGTGTTTGTAAATGCTTGAAAGCACGTTTATATGAGGGAAAGGGTTAATGCAGGACAGACGTAATGCAGAAATAACTTTTGACCTGCATTAACTACCGCCTGGCATACAGACCCACAATTAGACTTCGAAATAACTCAAGGTAAAAAAAATCGATCCTTCCAAAAGGTATAATACATTTACAGATACATAACTACGCATATCTAGAAACATATGTGACAGTTTAATGTAGGTTGGCAGTAATGCTGAAAGCCCCTACATTATTGCACACCTGCATTATATAAGCTGTGATCTTGAGAAATTGTTCAGATGAGAAATCAGATGACTCGAACTTCTGTTATCTCCAAGTAATTTGTAATGGTCTCTGAATTTCATGATAAATAAACATTTTGTCAATCGCTTTCTTATCTCTAATTGAATAGTTAATCAGGAAAAAGTAACTACGTTTTCAAAAGGGCTATGGTATGAGTGTATCTGCATGAAATGTGTCGTCTGCTGCAATTATGGAAACGTAATTTGTTATATTAGTTTTCTTGAAGTAATGCAGTCAGAATGTGAAATTGAACTGGCTGACCGAGTTTCATCATAATATATTCTTTACAACCATTATTCATCTGTGAAAATTTGAAGTAAATACTCCCGGTGGAGTATGAGGAGTTGGACACACAAGAATTGCGGGACATGACATTCGGGTGTAAGTATGGACGGATAAGAGCACTGCTATTTGTCTCCTCCTTTCGTGGAGTCGAGCCCATTAAAGAGAACACGTCAGGTAGGGAATCTACTGGAGCACAAATGCAGTGTGTGCGTGCTTGTGAGCGACCACGTACAAACATGCTCTTCACAGAACATTGTTAACCCTTCCCCTGTTTTAAGTTTATTACAAATTTCAATACCTACTGAATATTCATTGACAAAATAGTTATAAAGAAATATGGAAGGTGGAACATTCTAGACATTTTAGAAAGCAAAGAAACAGATATATCAAATTCTATAAGCAAACAGAGAAGACCCTGATCAGACGGCTCCTCTAGGAGCCGTCTGATCTGGGTCTACTCTGTTTGTAAATGCTTGAAAACACGTTTACATGAGGGAAAGGGTTCATTGCTTGTTTAGGATCGAAAGACACGTGACCAGCACTAATGTCTTTGGTGTGTCGCAGCGCCGTTCATCTATCAAAACGTTGCAGATGCTGCGGTATTCTTTGCATGTGATCAACGTGTTGAACATCGAATTCCTAATACCAAATAAGTGCGATATGGCATGAAATTGCGTATCTATACGGGGAAAGGATTAACACTCTTTCAGTGGGTAAATAAGTTGCAGCTCATAAGGTAATCCGACGCGCACCTCTTTATTCGTTGATTAACTGCCTCTGGGAGAATACTTTCATTCATAGTATGGTCACGTTATTTCGTCATGTGACTGGTATTTGTATATTCATGCGCCCTTCTTACACATTGCTATATTTTGTGGATTTTCTTGCACATACTAAACCATAGCTAGTGGTACGAAGCATTTGTATGTCAGAAAAAGTATACTATGATTGTTTCCGGATGCCATGTATCCATCGAATGCATGTCAATAATTTGCACTACACTGCTATGCGGAATGGCAGTTCTCAGGTAAGCAAGTTTACCATGGGTTCGATGGTGGAACGGCACCTATGTATTATTTGCTTACGCAAATAATACAAAGACAAAAGTGGCTAGCGATACGCATTCATGCACATGTATGCGTACTTACATCTGTCTGAAAGGTGAAAACATTATTACGCCCAAAATGAAGCGAAATCGAAGGCTAAGGGGAGTTGGCTTTGACAGACGTTCAAACTTTGACGCCTCGGTAAAAGTCACATTTTGAAACCATTGTGACAATGTTTTCAAAAGTACACACTTCTAAAAGTTTCCGTTTTTTCTAGTAAATGCTCCTTTTAGGTAGATGTATTCAAAATGAATGGGTCTTAACCCTTCGCTTGCTGAATTTTAAAATGCATTTTCTCCTTCTTTACCTATGTCCTGTTGTATAATTACATATATCTGCATTTCGCTGTGCAATCACTGCTGTGGAGTGCACTGGTTGCACAATCAAGTTGTAAATAGTGCAGACCCTGATGAGACAGCTCCTGCAGGAGCTGTCTCATCTGGGTCTTCACTATTTACAGGTATGTATATTGACGTGAATAGCAAGCGAAGGGTTAAAATAGCCTACTTCGCGGGTTCATCGCATCTCGATCCAGCTATAACCCACACTCCTGTTTTGCAATGTAATATTCAGCAGAGGTGGGTGGTTGTCAAAAGGTGTAGACCCTATTCAGACACAAGCGGGACCCTATCCTGGATATAAGTCGCATAATGTAAGTAGATCTAAGGTCAAATTGAAAGTAGCTCGATATCAGTATAGGGCCACACTGTATAGACATACTAAATCAATACATATGTACATGCAGCTGTATTGAATTCGATAAGCATACTAGAAAGAAAATGTGTGATAATAAGGAGACGATACCATTCACGTACAGTAAAGCCTCCCTATAACGACCACTAAATTACATAAAGTATTTTGTGTTAAAGGCAGGTGGATGCTAAAAGCAAGGTTAAGTTAAAACAGAACGCTCCTATAGGAACGTTCTGTTTTACTTTCACCTTGCTTTAAGCAACCACCTGTCCAAAAGACACACTTTAGTGGTCGTTATAGAGAGGTTTACTGTATATGGGTAGACACTGATTTCATGTGGAAAGCATTGGCTCAATGGTAGAGAAAACTCCATTATCCTGATTATCATGTATGTTTTCTTTCTATTATAGTATATATTACTGATAAAATATATTCTAAATACAAAATATCGAAACCTGTTTTACCCATTTTCGGACTGTTCCATTTGTTTTTTAATGTTTGTTTTTTATTTTGATTCTCAATATTTTACCCGTTGACTGTCCACAATTCTAATAGTATAGTTAATAGGGTTAATAGTTAAATTTATTTGAAATCTTGCATTGACCTGGATAAATATTTAACTTCTACCCAGGTGTAAAAACATAGTGTCTGCTAAATCCTGACAATTTTACCAATTTCCGATTATTTCAAGGTTTTTTTTTAAAAATAAAATAAAATAATAACTATCGATTAAGCGTCAAACCGTTTGGATCCAGATTAGACGCCGAGTTACTCTGCGTCTCATCTGGATCAACTCTGTTTATAAATGCAAAACCAGGTCATTTGTTACATAGTTATCTAGAGGTTATCGGGACAGGTGTATCTTATGAACCGTGCAAGTTAATACTCGTATTTTATTATTAGTCAAGAGAGCCTGACTGATATCACGACAGACAGTTAGACTAGCTAGCTGCAATCCACAGGCATCCGGCTCATGAAATATGTCTAAAATAATTTAATATGTGCCTAAATTGACGTTGTGTAACAACTGAAGCCGAAAAAAAATAAAGTTTGGAGCGTTTTGAGACAAAGCTGAAATTTCGTAAAATATAATGTTTGGGGCGTTTTGAGACAAAGCTGAAATGTCGTATATTCTAATATAGAATCTACGAAGTTTCAGCTTTGTCTCAAAACGCCCCAAATTTTATTTTTTCGGCTCCAAATGTTACAAAACGTAAATTTAGGGACATTTTAACTTATTTAAGACATAGACTAAGATAGGATCCAAACAGCTTGTTCACATCATTCAACATATGTTTTATAAAAAAAACCAGATAAATAGACAGATAAAAATTTCTCTTAGCACGAGCGGCATGATTTTACAATGTATGCAGCCCTATTGTTGTATATAAGAAAGCTTTTCCTTTAGTTACTGTATGTGCTGTCTTAAATTATCATATGTCATATGAGCCAAATGATTACTGTAAAAGCTGCATTGAATTCAGAGACAGCTTGGGTCCTTATTACGTGCTGGATCACCTAGCATCTGATCAGGATCCATGCTATCTCGATATGCCCTACTGACATATGATAATATATGTACTTGTTTAAACTGTGATAATAATAATCTTAAATTATGGAATTAGACAGTATAATTCCGTGCTTCTATTTTCACTTTATACATATGAATAAGGGAGGTAAATCTGTGCAGACACCTTTCTACTATGTCAGCATTGTTTCCCTTTATCTATTAAAACAAACAGGCATTAATGATTGTCTTAGATCTTGTTTGTTTAGGGTTGTTGGTTGGGTTTTTGGTTGTTGTTTTTCTTTTGTTGTTGTTTTGTTGGGGGTGTTTTTTGTTTTTGTTGTTGTTGTTTTTTTGTTTCTTGTTGTTGTTGTTTTTTGTTTTTTGTTTTTTTTGTGTGTGTTTTTTTTGTTTTTTTTTGGGGGGGGGGTTGTTTGTTTGGTTTTTTTGTTGTTGTTGTGTTTTGTTATTGTTGGGTTTTTTGGGGAGTGTGGGGGGAGCTTTTTTAGAATCATAATGGTGAGAACTATTTAAATTAAACTTGAGATTTTAAATATATCTATATATCTTATATGTATTGTATCAATATGCTAAACTTTATCCTATATTTACAGGCTGTTTTTGTTTTAAAGTGGTATTGTTTTAAGTTACTATATGGTCGGCAAATAGCTTCTGATATAGCTAATGTTATTTGTTGTAAACCCGACGGGAAATATTTTAGCTTCTTGTATCTTGTATATTTCATGAGCCGGATGCCTGTGCTATAATCTAGTCGTATTTAAATCATGTTGCATTGACCCTTATTCCGTTAACCGATATCCGACTCGCGCTTACGAACAGCTTGGATCCTGATGAGACACCGAGAAACTCGACGTCTCATCAAGATCAAAGCTGTTTGACACTCGGCCAAGAGTTTTTTCCCACAAAATCTTGATCGAATTGGAAGTAGTCAGAAACTGCAAGTCAAACTTTGAGCTGACATTATTTTTGCAGAGCGGATAAGGGTTAATCTATATATGTATATATACCACACGTGTGTTGTGCTAATTGAAGCTTTACACATTGAGCTGGACATAAAACACGGTGAGTACACGTATATATGTTGTTTTCTATGTTAGTTCTAGTCCGTCTTTGGCACCAGGCGCTTCGCTGAGAACGATCTCAGATTCAATGAAAAGTTGTGTTCATCTCAACGCCCTGACATAGTGTCCAAGATTATAAAACTTCTGAGTCTTAGTTTTGTGCTCAGCGATGTTTTATAGCCACGGGACCCGATCTTATGTTGCTTTTGCTAGATTTTTGTCTTTCTAAGTTCTAGATGTTTTATAGAGGTCTATGTCAATATCTACAACAACAACAACAACTGTATAAGTACTGCCACTATTTTTGTGTACGATAGAATATATCTTCATTTATTGAACATAGGATAAGGAGTCTTAAAAAACAGAACGTAGCTTAATGCAGGTCAAAGTAATGCAGAAAGCTCCTAGATAGGATTAAATTACAAACCAATAATATTAGACCTCTTTTTGATGACCGCTTAAGACGGGTTCTATTGTACTACATGTATTTAGTTTTACTGTTACAACAATGAACTAATATTTTGGCATGTACCACTTTTCTCACAGCAGCCTAGAAGAGTTACGTTGACCGAGATTACCTCTGCAAACAGTTTGGACCAAGATGAGACGCCGAGTACAACTCGGCATCTCATCAGGATCCAAGCTGTTTGACACTCGGTCAGTGGTCTCGTCAATGAGTTGTTGGGATATAGTCAAAACCGAAAGTAGCTCGAGTACACACATTTATGCGGACTACTTGGTCAATAATTTCTGGAACGCTTTATGGAACCGGAAGTAGTATATATCGGATCAGTGTATGCTCTGTTTTTGATATACAGTAAAAACCCGCTAATGCGACCACCTGAAAGAGGTGTAATTCTGGGTGTTAGGTACAGGTGGTAGATTAATGTGCTAGATGCAGGTGGTAGCTTAATGTGCTAGATGCAGGTGGTAGTTTAATGTAGGACAAAAGTAATACAGAAAGCTCCTAGGGGAGCTTTCTGCATTAGCCTACTTTTGTCCTGCATTATGCAACCACTTGCTTATAGAGACGTTCTACTGTAATATAGATCTAGATAAGATTCTACAGTTTTTTATGTTTCGAGGTTACTCTAATGAGTGGTCACGGCATGTTTGGTTGACACAAATTAAACATATCCTAAATCTTAAGCTTTTTCAGGCATTAAACCTTTTCAATTACTGTTGCAGGAACAGTATATTAGTGTCGCTTATCTGAACTTTCAGTGAAGATTTTAAGCTATAACCTGTGTTACAGTGACTGTCTCTACTTGCATCGTGTTTTTAAAAATTAGAATAAAGTAGAACCCTTCTAATGCGACCACTTAATGAATAAATACGGGTGTCTTTATAAGCAGGCGGTTGCTTAATGCAGGACAAAAGTAATACAGAAAGCTCCCATAGGAGCTTTCTGTATTACTTTTATCCTGCATTAAGCTACCATCTGCCTCAATCACCCAGAATTATACCTCTTTTAGGTGATCGCATTAGAGGAATTTTACTGTATATAAAGGAAATGAACATCTACAAAGATATACACATGTACATGCTAAAGATCTATATTTAACTCTTTCCATCCAAGTTGATTTTCAAACCTTGCAACAGTTTGTTGAGATAATTTGACATTCACAGAAATTTTGATGTTGAAAAGTCTAAGACTTTTATTTTTAGATCTAGGGCCTAACCCAAGTTGGCATCAATTAATTAATGCGGTGTTTGTTTTACACTTTTACTTTTTTCGATTTTTAAAACTGAAAGAACGCACGTGCATATGTGCGTATCCTCTGGCACGCGCCAGCGCTCCGACTGGATCGGTATTTAATTTTCATATTAAATTAAAACCATTGAAACTGACTATCCCGAAGAACGAGAACTCTTTCTTGACTATTCCGAAGAACGGTAACTCCTTCCTGACCATCCCGAAGAACGAGGCCTCTTCCCAACACTATGAACCAGTAATGCTTCCATGTATATTTGTGATGTTGTTGTTGTTGTTGTTGTTGTTGTTGTTGATGATGTTGTTGTTGTTGTTGTTGTCGAGACATAGCATGCTACGGGCACCTGTGGGTTATACTGACAAGACATTACTCAGCATGGTAGATTTCACTCATTCATGCCCGGTGTACCGTAGCCATCTGCATGAACATTGTAAACCCTTCGCTTGCTATTCACGTCAATATACCTACCTGTAAATAGTGAAGACCCAGATGAGACAGCTCCTGCAGGAGCTGTCTCATCAGGGTCTGCACTATTTACAAATTGATTGCGCAGCCAGTGCACTCCACAGCAGTGATTGCACAGCGAAATACTTGTACACAGTGACGATATATGTAATTATACAACAGGGCATGGGTAAAGAAGGAGAAATGTATTTTAAAATTCAGCAAGCGAAGGGTTAATACGATATGAACATAAAATGTGTTGCTTTATAAACCCTTAAGCAGCCATAGTTATAGTAGAGTCTGGATCTTCTGGGACCCTAGATCTTGGTCTACCCGGTTTGTAAAGACGTTGAAAGACGTATTTATGGAGTAAAATGCTAACCCTTTCTCTGATGCATTTTCGGGTAAGTTATAATGTCATCATGAATATTTATTAGCTATTTTTTAAATGGCATATGAACACTGGATTTGTTTGATTTTGGTAGAAACGGTAGAGTTAGATCTATTATAATTCCATAAGCAAACAGAGCAGACCCATATCAGACGGCTCCCATTGGAGCCGTCTGATTTGGGTTTGCTCTGTTTGCAATTGCGTTTACTTGAGGATGTGGTTTAGGAAACAGTGTGCAGAAGGCCCCTTCAAGAGTCCTGTAATCTATGTCGATACTGTTTTTTCTATGTCCATTAGGTAGGACAGCTGACATAAATAGATAAATAGGTTATAGCGGTTAAGTATTCGACAATATGCACAGTATGTTTCGACAGAGGCCAATTTTAATCTAGGTAAATATGAGCTGAGGTGTCGGGCATAACCTATATGACCTAAACGATATCACACTGTCGCCACTTGACCTTACTGATAGGTAAATATGTAAAAAAAAAAGTAAAGGTGAGGTTTATAGTCTGGAACTACATACAATGTACATATTCTCCCGACTTCACAATTTACCCCCTGATCACTGGGTTATAAGTCGGCCATAAACACTCGGCGCCTAAGGCAGCCATGGCACATTGGCTTATTTCCCTCACAGGAACCCATTTATAAACCTGGGTAGAGAGGAGCAAACGTGGGATGCATTTTTTGCTCAGAAAAATTCTGATAGTCCGATGGCAGGATTCGAACCGGGGACTCTTCGATCCCAAGTCTATCGTCCTACCACTGGACCACCACTCCCACACTCATGTACAGATCTATGGTCTTCGACTGATAATCGCTTTGCCCCTCACCGCTGTGGTCTGAATCCCGGTCTGGGCATTTTGATTTTTAATGCGAGGAAGCCTTCCAGCTGGCTTGCGGTAGGTTAATGGTTCTACCCGGATGTTCTGTGCACGAAACAATGCAATTTGTTCCGTGCACAGAGGAACCTCCGGGGTCTTCCTCCACCTGTATTTAGCTGTACGTCGTGATATACATTTACGATATGACTGAAACACTGTTAAAGCGACGTAAAACCTGATAAAACCACACTTACACACTACACCATTTTGATGATATTTTATAGAAAGAAGATAAAATGGCATCGGCTGCAAAATACAACAGATATCCATTTTAAGAACTCTCTCTCTCTCTCTCTCTCTCTCTCTCTCTCTCTCTCAGATTATTTCTTAGCATACGGGTCGGGATCATACACAAGGACAAACAAATAGCTTTGTTTCATACGCGGACTTTGTTAGCAGACGATAGGGGTTGCATTTTAGGCATAATATGGGGAATAGTGAGTAGTGTGACGCGGGATATGATTTTACACCGCTTGCACGCGTGCTTGCGTCACTAAAGCAATTTTAATTCAGAGCTACAGATAACAGTGCGTACTGTACTCAAATACTAAAATCGTCATTTCTCCACCAACCCCTATGTTGTGACCACTCTTTAGAATCGTCTCGAAGAGTGGTCATAACATAGGGTTTGGTGGAGAAATAAAGAAGTTATACTTGGAAATATGTCAATTTACGCATCTTAACCATCCGTAAAGTTAACAGTAAGGATCAACTCGACGTCTTATCTGGATCACAACTGTTTGACACGCTATTTTTATTTATTTATTTTTATCTATTTTTTTATAAAAAATTTTTATTTTATCTATTTTTTATTATTATTATTATTATTTTATTTTTATTTTTTTATTTTTTTTTATTATTTTTTTTTTTTTTTGGGGGGGGGGGGGGGGGCGCAAGGGATACATACATACATACATACTGTACATATCTTTTATTCAACATTAAACGTATTTATAGTCTACATTCAATAAACAGAGTGGTGAAGTACACCGTAGTGAAAAACGGTCTCGTCGTTTAGCAGATACAATCATACGCGAATTTGTAGCAGACGGTACAGTTTGCAGACCTTTACGCGTATAGAGATAATCCTTTACTCCATAAATACGCCTTTCTACGCCTTTGCAAACAGAGTAGACCCAGACCAGACGGCTCATATAGGAGCCGTCTGATCAGGGTCTACTCTGTTTGCTTATGATATACATGTAATATAGATATTATTCTGCAGTTTCTGCCAAACCGAACAAATCCCGTGTCTGTCCACTACTATTATAAAACTGCATATCATATTCAAGCTACATGTCTCCGCTTTACTTTGGTTCTTGCTTTGTCCTTTTATTGCCTCCACAAGCAAAGTTATGGCGCATTTTCTTAACCAATGTAATTTCGAAAATTACCAGGGTGTTACCATGGAAACCGTTAAATAAAGCAGAGCTAGGATAAAATTATTTTGGGGACATGCTCAAAATGTGTTCTGAGGACCCCAACAAACCATGTGGTACCCATGAAAGTCTAGGGCGAAGATACGGTAACCATGATTAGGGCCCAGCCTATTATACCGGTGAATTGTGCTGACCTTCACGCATAAAGAGTGAAAACTACAGTAAAACCTCTCTATAACGACCACTGTTATGTGTTAATTAGTTCGTATTGAGGGCAGGTGGTTGCTTAAAGCAATGTGAAAGTAAATCAGAACTCTCCTGTATAGGAGCGTTCTGTTTAACTTTCACCTTGCTTTAATTTAAGCAGCCACCTGCATTTAAAGGCATTTCGACCCCATGCTGTGTATTTTGGGAGCTGACTGTCGGGCATCTGATACACATACTGATAATACGGGTTACCATCACAGAGGATCAAAGTATAATTGCATAACTTTATCTATTATGGCTATGGACCTTGACTGGACACTGCAGGAGCACAGCTGGATACTGTGTATATAAGGGGGTGGGGTGGGGGCCTTTAACACAAAAAACTTGATGTAATTTAGTGGCCGGTTTAGAGATGGTTCACTTATCCTGTAGAAAATTCCCGTTTGCTGTCCGAATCAACGTCTTATTTGGATCCAAACTGTTTGCCACTCGTAACAAACAACTGAGAAACCCTAACACAAGAATTTGTAGCTGACAAACGTTTCCTGGAGTTAATGGTTTTTAAATGACTTTTCAAGGATATATATACATAATGGGGGTTCTGGCTCACCTCCCTCGGCTCCCCTCGCCATACTGGCTCGGCTCACCTCACTCGGTGATCCAGAACACGTTTCACTCCCCATTATGTATATATATCATTGAGGTAAAAAAAAAAAAAAAGTTTTACACACAAGCAATATTTGGAGAGAGAGACAGAGGCGGGTCTAAAACACGTTGGGTAAAAAAAAAAATGTGTAGGTGATTAACACAAAACCTTTTGGGGGTGAGAGAAGTGAAAAAATAAAAAGTGTAGGTGATGAACACAAAACCTTTTGTGGGGGTGAGAGAAGTGAAAAAATAAAATGTGTAGGTGATGAACACCGAACATAATCCGGGGGGGGGGGGGGGAGGGGGTGATGAAATAAAAAGAGTGTAGGTGATGAACAGTGAACATAATCCGTGGGGGGAGAGGGAGAGAAAAATAAAAAGAGTATAGGTGATGAACACCGAACATAATCCGTGGGGTGTGAGAAGTGAAAAATAAAATGTGTAGGTGATGAACACCGAACATAATCCGTGGGGGGAGAGGTAGAGAAAAATAAAAAGAGTGTAGGTGATGAACACCGAACATAATCCGTGGGGTGTGAGAAGTGAAAAATAAAATGTGTAGAAGATGAACAGTGAATATAATCCTTGGGGGGAGAGGTAGAGAAAAATAAAAAGAGTGTAGGTGATGAACAGTGAACATAATCTGCGGGGTGTGAGAAGTGAAAAATAAAATGTGTAGAAGATGAACAGTGAACATAATCCGTGGGGGGAGAGAAGTGAAAAATAAAAAATGGAGGTGATGAACACCGAACATAATCCGTGGGGGGAGGGGGAGAGAAAAATAAAAATTGGAGGTGATGAACACCGAACATAATCCGTGGGGGGAGAGAGGGGTGATAAAAAAATGTACATGATGGACATTGTGGGGGAGAGAGATAAAATAAAAAAATATATAAAATGTCTATTAATAAAACAATTCCTCGTATATTGATAGAAAATTATATTTATAATTATTTATTAGGAAATAAACGAACACCTTATTTGAAATTTAAAAAAATAAATAATGTCATAATAAGGTGTTCTACAAATATTAATTTAGAGAAAATAGAATGTTTATGCCATGGTTTAATTTTTAAAAATCCTATAACAGAACAATTTATTAATAAAACATTCCATAGCGTTATAGATGGAATGTTCTCAGATAATATCATAAATTGGGGTCGAATTATTATATTATTCTATTTTTCGGGATATTTAGCAACTCAATGTTATATAAATGATATGGAAAATATGGTGGAATTTATTATTGATTATACAGAAAAATATATTGAAAAGTATCTTAAATTTTGGATAAATAAAAATGGTGGTTGGAATGATTTAATATATTGGGATAAAGTAAATAAAAAAAGATTTATTAAGGAAGATATATTGGATATTATGGTTCCATATTCTGGATTTATATTAGGATTTATATCTACATTTGGAATATTTTATTTATTGAATAAAAATATTATTTAAACTAATAAAAAAAATTTATAATTTAATATTTTTATTTTGGAATTTAAAATAATGGGATATTTTAGTACTCCAAATCAATTGGTATGTGTTTCGAAAGTACATGTATTGGTTGATTTTGCTAAAAATTGGTATTACGGTATATTTTGGCACTCAGGACTAATGTGTAGGTCTTTTTAAAGAATTGGTTGCCATAGTAACTGAATGGTGGCTCTGGTTGGTCGAAAATTTAGATCTTTTTCGACAAATTCAGATATTGTTCGATTTTGCCGAAAATTGGTATGTCGGGATATTTTGACACTCAGAATTGATTAGTATGTCTTTCGAAATGATTTGTTGGTATGGAAACTGAATGGTGAGATCTGATTGGTCAAAAGTTTAGATATTCAAATTTGCTGAAGATTGGCATTTAGGGGTATTTGGGTATCCCAAACTCAGTCAAGTTGTTTTGAAATATTTGGTTGCCATGGTAATGGAGTAGTGTCCTCTGAATGGGTCACAATTTACATATTAGATTTTTCAGAAAATTGATCAGTAGGGATATATATGCAGTTTTTTCAAAAGTGTTGGTTGCCATGGTAACCAAGTGATCACTAATAGCCTGTTATTGGTTGAAATTTAGATATTTTGCTCACCAATAACAGTTGTAAGTTTCGTTTAGGGGACATTCTGCAACATATTCTGTTACAATTAGATCTTGTTAACTGTATGATATTTAGATTCACATGGCATGTATAATTTATCATGCATTCCTCTGACTAATGCGACAGAACACTCATTTGACAGAAAATACAGATCCATTGCAAAACCATGTACATGTATATCAAGTTGTAAATTTAAATCTCATCTAGATCCAAAATGGTTTGATTTTCACGGGGGCGGGTGTGTTTTTTTTATCGACGGGTTGAACTCGTTTGACTATTCAAGGGACCCCGGCCATGTGAACTTTGATTTTGGCGGGTTTTGTCTGCTTCTTATACAGTGTTATTCAAAGGAATTGGACGTGTTTTTATTTTTGTGACTATATTTTCCCCTCTGCCTTTACAGAAAAGGGAATTTCATTTTTCTTTTTCATTCCTTTTTTCAATCAGTTTAAGACTGATAATGGAAATTATTGATTTTATTCGAATTAGCATTATCTCACACTGGTCAACATGTCTTTGTCAACAGAGGAGTGTTTAGACGTTCTGTGTTCGACTAGACTAAGCAGTGGTAGACAAAGACACGTGTGTGTCAAATTTCGGTTTATGATGCATGGTTACTGGGCTTGTAGAATCATCAGTGTAAATAACTGCATGAGTTTTACACATACCCAGATTTTTACACATACCCAGTCTTCGGTACACGTATTTATTAAGAATAATATTAACTTCACACATCCCATATCTGAAGAATATGCGAGGGCAGTAAAATATTGCACGGGTATATGGTAGGGGTGGGCCGATGCATCGAAATATCGATGCATTGCGATCCCGAGTGTCTCGATAGTATGGATCGATAGTAAAAGTCTCGATCCAATAATTATCGCCGATAGTTAGCTCAACTATCGATAGTTACGATACTTTCCATCTTATAAAGTGGGAATTAGCTGTGAAAGATAATTAACCTCAACGCCTCGGACACCCTCGAGTCAAACTGACAGGTTGTTCACCAATACACACACAGATACATAAGAGCCTATATAGAAAATGATAACCATAGGCGCGTTCGATTTGTCACTTTCAGAACAAAATCACGTGACAGAAGCAAAATTGCAATCGAACACGATCATAAACTGAAGATAGAAAGTTCATCGTGGTTAATATAACTCTTGTCAAATAGGAACATTAATACGTTATAATTTTTAATTCGCGTCTCCTCTCCTCTTGTTTTCTCGGGAAGGAAATTGTGGAGGCAGTAGAACATGTTCTTCTGAACACTTCTACTCCTGTCACACTTAATCGTACACATTCATTTTTCAACTTCCGAACTGCACTTTTGTGGACGTAGGCATGTTTTGTCATGAATTCTAGACAGGGTTTCGGTCAATTTCCTGTTAAATGCTGTTCTTTCATTTTTTGATCAAATTCGAATGCAAAAGGTGTGAACAAATTTCAACCGAAAGCAGTTAAAACGTTCTAATGAGACGTTCCAGCTAATGGTATTTAGGGTGGTGGGGTAAAATGGTAGAAAGACTGTTGGCCGTTCGGGAGACAAGCTCAGTTGCTCTATACATTCTGATGGTTTGTTTAGTTGTATAAATGAACCCAGGCTTCCTTTTATTATGTATGCTAATGAAAAGCATTCACTTGAAATTAGATTTTTTGTATATGACCACCATCTTTGTTGTTTTAACACACCAATGGATTTACTCACGTTATCTATAGGATTATGAAGTTCTAACAAAAGATTATGGTCTGACAGGCAATAAATTGCTTCTCTACACATGTGGATTACCTGTCAATCTCTACACATGTGGATTACCTGTCAATTAGACTTGAGCTTAATTATCAGCTTGTCTACAAGAGTTAAAATTACAATTGGCAAAGCGATTGTTTTGAAATACTTTTAGTATGTAATTACAGCAAAGTTATATCTTACACTTTGCAAATTCGCATTTACAAGTTAATCCCTGTGGTTTTCAAATATTGGCAATAACTATTGCAATAGTATCACAATAGTTTCCAGCAATAGCAATAGTATCACAATAGTACTTTCAGCAATAGCAATAGTATTGCAATAGTCAAATTTGGACCCAATAGTCACCCCTAGTATATGGGCCAATTTATTTGCACTGATAGGAGAGGAGCGATCAGAGGTCCATGATATCGAGATCAGTTTTGATCCTGGTGACTCGGGCTGCTGTTTTGATAACAGGGGTCTGGACCGCTTTATGGGGGTCTATATGTACTATCTGTTACAAAACGTCAAATTAGGGGCCGGGTCCCTGTGCTATCAATGTCCAGTTGCAATAACGGGTCCAAATATCCTGTAGTCGAACCACTATGTTATTTGATACTTGTTAGCACGTTCCTTTTGTGTCAAAGAACATTTAGTGATACATTTATTTAAATAATTATTAACACAAATGGTGTTCATAACCTTTTCCTTTCTTTAACGCTCTAAATTATGTTTGTAAATATGTACATAAATATATATTGACATATGTGTCGGATTATGGAAGCGATTAAAGTGGTAAGTGAATGATTTACAATTACCTTGTTCAACGTCACTTGAATGGAAATGACGTCTCTACAGTGACGTCTTTGTGTGTGTTTTGGTCTTCTAAATTTGATATAGATCTATCAGTGAAATTAATTTGACGTAAATATCAAATCATTCAAAACATAAGAAATATACAAGCCTATCCATATAGTGTCTCATAACATATCATAATGAAAATATATTATTTAACCCGTTCCTCTTTAGAAATATGCCTCTTTATGCCTATAGTTGCACATAGAGTAGACCAAGATCAGGTGGCTCCTGTGCATGAAATTATATAAATAGAGGATCTTACATGAGTGTTCTTGATTATTGGATTTATTAAATGAGCCTTTTTAAAACGATAAAAACGAGCTTTAGCGAGGTTTTTTTTATCGTTTTAAAAAGACGAATTTAATAAATCCAATAATCATGAACACGAATGCAAGATCCTATTTATAAAATTTATAACATAACACACACAAATTTTATTTGCTGCCAATATTTCAGCAGTGACATGGATTGTTATAATTCTCCATACATACAGAAATGATGAATGAAAGGTGTTATTAGGTTCGCTAGGTAACCGGGACAAAGTAGCAGTAATCTGACCAGAGTCTGCTCTGTTTGCTTTTGGCATGATATGGATCTGATTCTACGGGTTTTTGTCCAAAGCAAAACATTTCTTTGAATAAATAAATAACAAATATCAGAGACATATACAATTATACATACATGTATGTATACATATGTCTCGGCAAATATCATTATTTCTTACATGAATATTCATAACCAGAGACAAATTATCAGATATACATACATGTATGTCTCTGGAGTAAAAGGGTACCGGTACATAGTGAATATTTAGGTCTGCAGATTTTTAGCCTGATGTTTTAGTTTCAAATTCAGTGCATGTATGTTAGCGAATATTGACCTGCAAGCTATTATATAGCTCGTAATAAAAACCTAAATGTTTGAGTATCATACTGTACAGAAACGGTCATCAAAAAAATGTCTAATTTGTGGGTCTTGAAGGCAGGTGATAGCTTAATGCAGGTCAAGAGTAATGCAGAAAGCTCCAAAGGAGCATTCTGCATTACTTGTACCCTGCATTGAACTACCAACTGCTTTTTAAGAACCATAGATATTCCATAAATGAATGGCCGCTTAACCCATTACCTCATAGGCTATTTTTAGATACAACCTCTTTGAATAAATCAAACCGAAAAGGAGTAGGCCTATTACTAGAGAAAAGGAAAATTTTAGAATTTCGTAGCTTGAAACCATTGTGATAATGAGAGCATTTGCTCCTACAGTAGCAAATTATGCTCTATTTATCACAATGGTTTCACAAAGTGATTTTTACAGAGTCGTTAAAGGTCGTCAATATGAGGGAATGGGTTAAGACCGTTTCTACTGTAATAATTGTAAAGAGCTTTGACCTTATTATGATTTTTGTGGCATGTTTTCTTTCACTTTTCTGTACCAGACATGGCAGACACGGCAAAAACGATTCACGACTTGGAGACGCCATGCATGCTGGTGGATATTGACAGGGTCAAGCGAAACTGCCAGCGTATGACGGACAGGTGCAAACAAATGGGCGTTGACCTTCGACCACACATGAAAACACACAAAACAATGTGAGGAATATCCTTAAGCCTTAAGCATTTACTATGTAAAAGTAATGACATCTTGATTCTTGAATATTAATGAGATGGATTGTAACGACACATGGACACAGAAATTGATAGCCATATATGATAATAACATTTGCAAACATTTTTTATCCAAGTTAAAAATACGGCGGTCTCTTCAGGATCCAAACTGTTTGACACTATGTTTTTAAAGAAATTAAAGACTGTGCCAGTTTGCCACTTAAAGCAGACAAAATTTATTTGGCGCTGAAAATGTTAAACAACGATGTGTATTCATTCATTAACTCATTTTCTTCCTAAGACTATTTTAGACCCAACAACTTTGAATAAACATACAATTGTACCGAAAAGGAGTTTTAACTATAGAAAAGGACACTCTTAGAATTGTGTTGTTTTGAAACCATTGTGATAAATACTGCATTTGCTCCATAGGAGCAAATGCTCTATTTATCACAATGGTTTCAAAATGTGACTTTTACAGAGTTGTCAATATGCGCCACTAGGAGGGAATGGGTTAAATAAGAGGATCTTATGACAAACAGTACATGTACTACATGAGGGAAGATCGTTGTTTCCAGGATGACCTGCATTTTGCAGACAGTTTTGATCCAGATGTCAATGTCTGTTCATTAACCCTTTCGCTGCCAATTCCGGATATGTGATTACCTATGCAAACAGTTTGGATCCAGATGAGACGCCGAGTAACTCGGCGTCTCATCAGGATCCAAACTGTTTGTTACTGTTACTATGTTTTTGAAACAAAAATGAAGAAAATCAAAAGAATGAAAATTTGTTGCAGACGACAAAGTTTGCAGACGACAGAGTTTGGCAGTGAGGGGGTTAAGTATATTTATATTTTTTTGCAGTGAGGGCGGCGTTCTTATGACAAATGGTACCAAGAGGAAGATTGTTGTATCCACTGTGAAAGAGGCCGAGTTTTATGCTGAAAATGGATTTGATGACATCATTTATGCATATCCGTTTGTTAAAGCGAAGTTATCCAAGTGAGTTTGATTTGATATATGACAGAATTAACATAGATTCTACTATTACAGTTGAACTTCCTTATTTCCAAGTTTCTAGAGAATCGAGAATGTATGTACATGTAATTAGTTAAGTGACATGCATTTGAAGTATTGTCCTTGTTTCAGTTTGCTTGAATCACAAAATTCTATTGTTTTCCAGTTAAGCATAATTATACCCCCACAAGCAAGGTTTGAGAGGGGGTATATAGAAGTCAATGTATTGGTCGGTTGGTCAGTTTGTCCGTGGCTCGTCTGTCCGTGGCACAACCTTTTTGGGTTGGTCTGTTTAAAATGTTTTTCTGTCAATGGCACATCTGTCCATGGCACAATTTTTTATTTGCGATCAAGGCAGCTGAACAGGGTACATGCTTATAAAGCTTTTAGTTGAGTCTGAGTTTCGTTCTCAAAGTTTTGATTGGTCAGATTTGAGTTCTCAAGCTTTTGATTGGTCAGATTTGAGCCTTTGGCTCAAATCTGACCAAGCAAAAGCTTGAGAACGATCTCAGGCTCAACTAAAAGCTTTATAAGCATGGAACCACGGGTATTCCATCACATTTATGTAAACAGTTGAACTTCGATATCTCGAACTCGGATAACTCAAACAAAAATGTGCAGTCCTTCCAAAACTAACAATACAGAATTGCTCTAAAATGTATCGCTACAGATATCTAGAAACATATGTAACAGCTTAATACAGGTCTAAAGTAATGCTGAAAGTTTCTGTAGGAGCTTTCAGCATTACTTTAGACCTGTATTGGGCTGTGGTCTTGAAAATTGTTCATATTAGATAACGGATGGCTCGAACTTCTGTTTTCTCGAACCAATTTGTATGGTCCCTTGTAGTTCAACTGTAGTTCTAGTTACTATAGCTGTGTCTATTGTTCTTGAATAACTATATAGTTTATGATAGTACATGTATAGCAATGCCTAGCTGGTGTTGGCTTGGCCTTGCAGTCCAAAGTTTTGTCCCAGATCGTTCTCAAGGATCTGATCAGTCAGATTTTGAGTTGAACTTAAACGTTGACTAAACAGATACTTGAGAACGTAATCAGACTCGAGCAAAAAGCAAAAACACGATGCCAGTTCGCAATGGTTCTGCTTCCAGTTGGCACTGGTTTTGTTGACAGTCTACTGTAGTGATGTGTCGATTAATCGTAGTACAAGGCGATCACGTCGTGAAAGTTCTGATGTGATGATCGACGAAGGACATGCCATATATTTTGACACTGAGGGGTGTTTGTCAGAAACTGGTTGTTATGCTATGTTATGATGATTTGACCATATGTATGCGTGTTTTAGTGTCTTTTATTCATTTTTAGCTCACCAGAGCACAAAGTGCTCAGGGTGAGCTTTTGTGATCGCCTGATGTCCGTCGTCCGTCGGCGTGCGTCGTGCGTCGTTCGTCGTCAACAATTTGAACCTTTAAAGTTCTTCTCCTCTGAATCTACAGGGGTCTCAGCTTTCATCTTTGGCACATAGTATCATATGTAGGTCCTCTATAACAGTTATATAAATTATACCCCTGGGGTCAAAATTGGCCCTGCCCCAGGGGTTTTCAGTTTTCAATGGAAACATATAGTGAAAACTTTGAACATCATCTCCTCTAAAACTAGAAGGTCCTCAGCTTTCATATTTGGCACATAGCTTCAACTTCAGGACTTCTACAAAAGTTATATAAATTATGGCCCTAGGGTAAAAATTGGTCCCACCCCAGGGATTGCCAGTTTTTTGTAGCTGACTGCTAAACAGCCTATGGGATCACTAGTTATGCAAAGGAAAAACTTTAGAAATACTCTTGTCAGAAACTACATGTCCCAGAGCTTAGATATTTGGTGTATAGATTTACTTAGCATAACTTTTTGAGTTTCATAAGTATCATAGTTCTGGGGTTAAAATTGGCCCTGCCCTGTGTGTATATTCTTCTTTACATCAGAAACTACATTCTAAAGGTTTCTCCTTAATATCACTCTTAGCTGAGACCAGTCAGTGGGAGTTCTTATATAATCACCCTTAGCCTGATCAGTAGAGTAGAAATTGTGTTTAGACATATAACACACACTCATTTAAGATTGAGAAAACTGTGGATAATTCTCAAAATGCAGAATACTCTTAAAGCTTTTTTTCATACCTATGCCTTTCATTAAGCTACCAGCTATCAATATAGAGCATATCTGTTGTGAATTTCAGCTTAACTCTTTGCATGCTGGGTAATTTTGTGATCTGCTAAATTGTTGTCTGCAGCATATTCACAAGTTATCCTAACTACACACTTTCTTTCTGAGTTTTTCAGAAGTTCAGTCTCATTGACAAACAGTTTGGATATCAGATCAGGCACCACATTATGTTGGCCCTGATCTGGATCCAAACTGTTTGCATAGGCCATTAGTGGTGGGAGAATCCGCCTCTAGCATCCAAAGAATACAAGTTCCAGTGGTCTAATGCTCTATCCATTCTTTCACTTCATTCTTTTAGCATCATGTTCAGGTCCTCTACAAAAGTTATATAAATTGTGTCCCTGGGGTCAAAATTGTCACCGCCCCTAGGGTGTTAAGTTTTCAAAAGAAACATATAGTGAAAACTTTGAAAATCTTCTCCTCTGATTGTCAGGTGAGCGATGTCAGGGCCATTCTGGCCCTCTTGTTTTGGGTTGTAGAGAAGTATTGGGGCAGGGTGGGGGTTAGCATGCTCCGAACACCTGTGGTTTTGGAGTGACAGCTGATTTATGTTGTTTTACTGTATACCGGTATGTACTACGTATCTTCAGGAGAATCATAGCTTTAGCCAACAAACTCGAAGCATTCCACTTGATCACTGACAATGAAGGTGCAATAGTAGCATTGAACGGAACACCCCTGGAGAACAACAAGCAATGGTCTATATTCCTGGATGTGGACTGCGGAGATCGGAGAAGTAAGGCCATTGATCTAGCATCAGTCATTAATCCTATCATTTTTAGCTCACCAGAGCACAAAGTTCTCAGGGTGAGCTCTTGCGATCACCTGATGTCCTTCTGCTGGCAGTGCGTCATCCGTCGTCAACAATTTGAACCTTTAAAAATCTTCTCTAAATCTACAGGGTTCTCAGCTTTCATTTTTGGCACATATCATCATCTATAGGCCCTGTACAAGAGTAATATAAGTTAGGTTCCTGGGGTTAAAATTGGCCCTGTTTCCAGGGGTGAACATATTGTGAAAACGTTGAAAATCTTTTCCTCTGAAACCGGAATTTTCTCAGCTTTCTTATTTGGCATATAGCATCATGTTCATGTCCTCTACAAAAGTTATATAATTATAACAAGGCAGCAAATTCCTGAAGGAGCTTTCTGCAGACCGTTGGTTCTGCATTAAACTATTACATGTATTAATACTCCAGAATCAGACTTAATTTTAGGTGGAGACTATAGTCAGGTTTAACCCATTCCCTCATAGGCTATTTTTAGATCCAACCTCTTTGGATAAATCTATTGAAAAGGAGCATTTATAAAAAATACTAACGAAACGGAAAATTTTAGAATTGTGTTGTTTAGAAACCAGTGTGATAAATAGAGCATTTGCTCCTTTGGAGCAAATCCTCTATTTATCACAATGGTTTCAAAAAGTGACCTTTGCAGAGGCGTAGAAAGGCGTATATATGGAGGAAAGGGTTCACTGTACATGTTCTTAAAGCCCCAATGTACTCATAGATTAGATCATCGCTAATTTTCAAACAGCATGGAGCAATGTTGTGTCTCTTCAGGATCCAAGCTGTTCGATACACGGTTTTCTTGATCTAATCGAAAATTGACAAAATCCGGATTTGAATAGACACTCTTATGTACAGTGGGTCCATGGTAGTGCTGAAACGATTACCCAGTTAACAGTTGCCGATTACGAAATGGTGATTAACCGGTTACAAAATTGGTTACTTTCCTTCGTTTGTCAGTAGAATGCTAATGGTTACAACGGCCATTAGACTTTTAAATTTGTTTTCATGTTCAATAAAACTACTGAAGTATATGTATGCACATCAAACCGATCGATTTTCGTTGTTCTGAAAGATTTCGAAAGAATTGTGATGGAAATACAAGCTTATTTTGATTATGATAAGACGCTATATAATGATAATATATGTCATCAAAATTCTATTTCTTTTCTCAAGTTTGAAGTTGCGTTCAGTTTATGCATAACACAAGATTGAGCGCTTCCCACAATATAGTATTTTGAAAAGGTCTCTGAGCTATATTGTATTCTCAGCTGATTGTTGTAAACAATGGCAGAAATACATGTGTATGCAATTTGAACATCTGTGTACCTTCTTGTGCGCATAAACATACCAATATTAGCACCCAGGTAATTATTATGTGCATATTTTGATAATAACAATGGTCCTTCTCATTGCTCTTTCATCATATGTCGATATAATACTATGGAGTCACATTTTAGTACAAAGATTTATGGTTTACCCAGGCTAACCCATTCCCTCATATGCTATCTTTAGATCCATAGGAGTAAATTCTCTATTTATCACAATGGTTTCAAAACTGCAAAATTCTAAAATTCCTTTTCTCTACTTTATGCTCCTTTTCGGTAGGTTATTCGAAGAGGTTGGGTCTAAAGATAGCATAGGAGGGAATGGGTTAAGGGAACAGTCTACTTTGAATATTTAGCATTCAAAGTGTTAATAGATAAATATCGTTGATCCAACGTGCCTTGTGTCCGCTGTAGTATTTGATTGCCTTTTCATGATGAACTATATAGATCTGACTGCCTTATGATGAAATTTAAATCTGATTGCCTTGTAGTGATGAACTAAATATCTGACTGCCTAATGATGAAATTTAGATCTGACTGGCTTGTCGTGATGAACTATAGATCTGACTGCCTTGTCATGATGAACTATAGATCTGACTGCCTTGTTGAGATGTTAGATCTGACTGCCTTGTCATGATGAACTATAGATCTGACTGCCTTGTTGAGATGTTAGATCTGACTGCCTTGTTGAGATGTTAGATCTGACTGCCTTGGCGTGATGTTAACTTAGATCTGACATCCTTATTGTAATCATTCAAAGAGGTCCAGATAAGATGCCTAAATTAAAACATTTTCAAGAAGAACTCCTTTATTTCTCCACCAAACCCTATGTTATGACCACTCTTTAGAATCGTCTCGAAGAGACGATTCTAAAGAGTGGTCACAACATAGGTCTTGGTGGAGATATGACGATTTTAGCATTTGAGTACGCACCTTGATCTGTTGCTCTGGTTTCAGCTGGCTGTGTCTGGAGCAGTGAGACAATCATTGATCTTGCCAAGCAGGCTACAGCTGCAGACAATGTGGACTTCATGGGCATCTATGTCCATTGCGGTAACAGCTACAACCCAAACAATGAGGAGAAAGTCAGATTACAGAAACAAACATATGCGAGAATTGCAGAGGTTAAGAAAAAGTAAGAAAAGTTAGAAGACATGAAGTTTAACTCTTTTACCACTGAGGTCGCTAGAAAATGACTCACAGTGCTTGATGCAATGGGAGAATTATGCGATTTAACCCATTCCCTGATAGGCTATTTTTAGTTCCAACCTCTTTGAATAAATATACCGAAAAAGAGCATTAATTAGAGAAAAGGATTTTTTTTTAGAATTGTGTAGTTCTGAAACCATTGTGAGAAACAGAACACTTGCTCCATAGGAGCAAATGCTCTATTTATCACAATGGTTTCAAAAAGTGACTTTTACAGAGACGTAGAAAGGGGTGTTTATGGAGGAAAGGGTTAATTATGAAACCAGGTTGGATCCTGATGAGATGTCAAGAAACTCGGCCTCTCATCAGGATGAAAACTATTTGACACTGCACATACTGTGATTACTGCTTAACCCTTCGCTTGCTGAATTTTAAAATACGTTTCTCCTTCTTTACCCATGCCCTGTTGTATAATTACATATATCTTCACTGTGTACACGTATTTCGCTGTGCAATCACTGCTGTGGAATGCACCGGTTGCACAATCAACTTGTAAATAGTGCAGACCCTGATGAGACAGCTCCTGCAGGAGCTGTCTCATCTGGGTCTTCACTATTTACAGGTAGGTATATTGACGCGAATAGCAAGTGAAGGGTTAAATAAATATAACTTTAGTAAAGGGTTAAGGACACTTCATTTAATCTGTAATGGTGTGTTTCTGAACTAATTAATCATTTGCCTGTTCATTTTTTATTCAAAATTTCAATACCTACTGAATATTCATGAAGAAAAAAGTTATAATGAATTATGGAAGAAGGAACATTGTAGTCATTTTAGAAAGTAAAAAACCCCCAGATCTTTCAAATTCCATTAGCAAACAGTGCAGACCCTGATCAGACGGCTCTTATTTGCAGATGCGTGAAAACAGGTTTATATGAAGAAAGGGTTAAATGAATATAAATTTAAAATAAGTATGTAATATGTGTGCCATACCATGGGACAGAGATCTTTATCACCCCTTTTCATAAATAATAGAAATTTGAAAATATTAACAGAGTTCCAGATAAGATGCCTTAATTTATACATTTTCCAGAAAAACTTCTTTATTTCTCCACCAAATCCTATGCTGTGACCACTCTTTAAAATCGTCTTGAAGAGACGATTGTAAAGAGTGGTCACAGTATAGGGTTTTGGTGGAGAAATGAAGATTTTAGAAAATTGTTTTGAGTTCGCACCGTTATCTGTAGCTCTGTATTAACCTATTGCCTCATAGGCTATTTTTAGATACAACCTCTTTGAATAAATCTACCGAAAAGGAGCATTAACTAGAGAAAAGGAAATGTTAGAATTGTGTAGTTTGAAACCATTGTGATAAATAGAGCATTTGCTCCTATAGGAGCAAATGCTCTATTTATCACAATGGTTTCACAAAGTGACTTCTACAGAGTCGTCATAGAATATTATAAAAATCATGATCAGACAATATTTGGATCTACACACGCTAATTCATGGCATGGTTCCAGTTTTTATACATAACAGTTCTTTTGGTTTACAGACTAGAAGATGCTGGTATTGAATGCAAGAACTATGGAACTGGTTCCACGCCATCCTGCACTATTCCCGTTGATGAAATGAAAGGTCTCACAGAGTTTCATCCGGGTAACTACATATTCTATGGTGAGTACTACTTGTACATTTGTACTTCTATAGTTCACAGCTTAAAGGGGAAGTTCTTACATTAGAGGCATTTTAAAAATACTTAAAATATGCAAAACTCATTTGTTTATATGCTGAAAAGTAGTATATGGCAAGAAATCCTATCAAATAATAAACGTTGAAAATGGTAAAACATCCATGTATTGGATATTGACGATCCCAATATTTTACCCAGTGTTTCAGTTTTATTCGGGTAAGGTTTTAGTTTTATTTCTGTTCGCGAATTTTTAGTCCCTCTGACCGCTTCCGAGAAAAGCTCATACTTAAACAATTTGAACGGAAAGGGCCGATAACACTTTGTTGTTGAACAAACATTATAGGTATTGATGAATCGGTTTATTTTGTATCACAGGGGAATTTTTCGATATAAGTTCAAATTGACAATCTTCATAATAACGATTGAGCATAACAAAAACCATGTTTTATGATATTATTGAAAATATGCGTTCATTGTAGGGACTTCCTCTTTAACACTTTCCTTTATATAAAAGTGTTTTCAAGCATTTGCAAACAGAAAAGACCCAGATCAGACAGCTCCTAGAGGAGCCGTCCGATCAGGTTCTGCTCTGTTTACTAATGGCATTTGAAAGATATGATTCTTTATTTTCCACCTTCTTTATTTTAATGTAACTATTTTTTCTATGAATATTCAGTAGATATTGAAAAAAAATAGAATAAACAGGGAAAGGGTTAATACAGGGTTAAAGTGGAATGCATTAAGGGAAATAACTCTTATAACATTTATATGAAGTAAACAATGGGTAACGTCCCATTAATTCTTCTACCCCATAATTGCACTTTTCTAGGCTTTTGCAAATAGAGTAGACACAGATCAGGCTCTGTTTGCATATGGAATAATTTAATTATAATTGTAGACTACAGTTTCCTGCCATGGTCAAAATTTCCTGTGTCCATGTGCCATTATAAAAAATAACCTAATCAATATTCATGATGTCACGATTTTCTTATATGAATATTCATGGTGTAAAGGGTTAACTCTTTCATTCATATAAACGTGTTTTCACACATTTGCAAACAGAGTAGACCCAGATCATACAGCTCCTATAGGAGTATATTTGCAAATGGAATTTGAAAGATCTGTTTCTTTACTTTCTAAAATGGCTGCAGTGTTTCACCTTCAATATTTCATTATAACTATTTCGTCTATGAATAGTCTGTAGGTACAGAACTTTGGAATAAACATAGAACAGGGAAAAGGTTAACGATTTTACTTGAACCTTAGCCAGATGCAATCTGCACGGTATCTAAATTGATCCAAATTACTTATTGCACGTCTATAACACTCTTTGCAATTAACCCTTTCCCTCATATAACGTGTTTTCACACATTTGCAAACAGAGTAGACTCCTAGAGGGGCCGTCTGATCAGGGTCTGCGCTGTTGTTAATAGAATTTGATAGATCTGTTTCCTTGCTTTCTAAAATGTCTACAATGTTCCACCTTCCCTATTTCTTTAAAACTATTTTGTTAATGAATATTCAGTAGGTATTGAAATTTGGTATAAATACATGACAGGGAAAGGGTTAACTGGCTTATATCAAGTGTTTGACCAGTTCATAATCTTCTTTAGATTAACAATTTGGTACCCTGTCTACTAAAGCTAAAATATGTTGTAAACTGTATGTAAACTGTGACCAAAATAAACAATATGTTCTGTTCTGTTCATAGAAACACCTTTTAGTGTCTTTTCAAACAGAGTAGACCCAGATCAGATGGTCATTGTAAGATTGTAATAAAGATCTGATACAATGGTTTCTGCCATAATCCAACATCCCCTTGTTCTTATGTCATGATAAAAATCAGCTAATTAATATTTATATATATTTTCTTACATGAATATTCATTAGGTAAATGGTCAGATGATAAATATACCTCAGTGCCATGCAAACAGGTCTGTGATATCATATGCAAACAGGTTGGATCCAGATGAGACGCCGAGTAAGTCGGCATCTCATCAGGATCCAAACTGTTTGGGGCTCTGTTTGTTTTGTTATGAAGAAATACCTGCTCTCAAACTTGAAACAAGAAAATGTTTCCAGCAGACGACAATGAAAGAGTTAATGAAATGGATGGTTATATGGAGATCAGTTCATGTCTATGTTGTACAACACTCAACGGCAGGACAAACGTTCTATGCAAAAAATATTTGAAATCATGCAACGGTTGTTTGTTTTTTGTTTGTTTTGTTTTTGTTTTGTTTTTATTTTATTATTTTGCCTCCTTTCACAGACTATATGCAGACGCTTGTCGGATCTTGTGACTTTGAAGATATTGGTTCGAAGATTGTCACCACTGTAATTGATCATAAACCGGAAGTCCAGACATTAATGGTGGATTGTGGGTGGACTGCCATCAGTCAGGACGGCCAGATGTCGCGATTTGAGAATCAGATTGGAATGGCTTATGTGGAAGGTTATCCGAACTTGAGGTGAAGCAAATACATGTATGGTTCTTCCAAATAAAAGAATACATTTTGTACTTACACTTTCTCACGGCGGAAATATAATATTTTCTTTTAAATCTTTAACTCCATGAATATTTATGTAGATGATAGTTACATGATGAATATTAATTAAATTATTTTTTATAATGACCATGTCAGTAGCTTTTAATGTTAACATGCATGAAAATGCGTCTGTATGACAGATAATAGATACAATGAAGAACTAACTTTTTAACTGACAAGCTTCGCCCATAAGACTTCATCAGAGTATAATAAACAAAATGGTATGACGTCATAGCAATGTGTCGACATTGACGTCAAAAGACGTCGCCCATTTTATACATAATATAATTTTACACATACAGTAAGTACAGAGGATCAAATAATTCCATGCAAAAATTGCAAAGCAAAACATATAAAAAACAGAGCAACAGATAAATATGCATACTCAAATTCAAAAACAATCTTTCTCCACCAAACTCTGTAAAAGTCACTTTGTGAAACCATTGTGATAAATAGAGCATTTGCTCCTATAGGAGCAAATGCTCTATTTACCACAATGGTTTCAAACTACAAAATTCTAAAATTTTACTTTTCTCTAGTTAATGCTCCTTTTCGGTAGATTTATTCAAAGAGGTTGTATCTAAAAATAGCCTATATAAGGTACCGTAATGAGTTAAATGTATGTCAGAGCTACAGGTGAATATACTCAAATACTAAAATCGTCCTTTCTCCACCAAACGCTATGTTGTGACCATTCTGTAGAATCCTCTCTTCAAGACAATTCTACTAGACTAAAGAATGGTCACAGCATAGGTTTTGATGGAGAAATAAAGAATTTATTCTTGAAAATTCTTGAAATCTGTTTCCCAGACTTATCGCCATGACACAGGAACTCGGGAAGATTCAAGCCATAGAAGGAGAACTAGATTTTAGTCAGTTTCCCCGGGGCACCAGACTTAGCCTATTTCCTTGGCATGTAAGTTCATATCTATTATAATCTCAGTTCTACCCTTTTATTTATAGTGTCCTGTCTATAAATGTGTGTTCTATTTAAAATAACCCATAAACTTTGAAATAATATTGTTTGGGCCATTTTATGACGATTTCCCGAACAACTTACAAACACCTTTTGTCGCAAAATGCATTTGTGAATCATTAATAACAGTTTGCATCGCCACTCATATTGATTTTTGTAACCTTTTCTCTCATACAAATGCTTTATCACACTTTTGCAAACTGTTTTAACAGAGTAGACCCAGATCAGATGGTTCCTGTGGGAGCTGTCTGATCAGAGTCTGCTCTGTTTGCTTATGAAATTATAATAAATCTTGATTGCACAGTTTCTGTCAATATCACAACCTCCTGTATGCATTTGCCATTACAATAAAAAAACCTCTTAACCTGAATTCTAGAAGGTGGCTGCTTAACCCATTCCCTTATATTGACGCCTCTGTAATAGTCAGTTTTTGAAACCATTGTGATAAACAGAGCATTTGCTCCATAGGAGCAAATGCTCTATTTATCACAATGGTTTCAATACTGCACAATTCTAATATTTTCCTTTTCTCTAGTAAATGCTCCTATTCGGTGGATTTATTCAAAGAGGTTGGGTCTAAAAATAGCCTACGAGGTAATGGGTTAATGCAGGATGAAAGTCATGCAGAGAGCTCCTAGTGGATATTATTCTTATATCGGATAATCACGATTGCCATTTTTATTTCAGTCTTGTGCCAGCGCCGCAATGCATCCCGTGTACTACGTTCACCAGGGTGACAAAATTGTTGACACATGGATCCCAACACGAGGCTGGTGAAAAGAGATATAACAAACAATATTGGTAAAAACCCTCTAAACCAGACTTTAAATTTAGTATAATTATCGGTATTGGAGACAGGTGGCAGCTTAATGCAGGATGAAAATCATGCAGAAAGCTACTTCCACCCTACATTAAGCCACCTGTCTAAAAGTATCTACATTCTACCTCTTCAAGAATTCTGATTTGGAGGAGTTTTACTGTATCGAGTTTCTTCTCGACCCTCGGTATACATGTACATGTATATAGAACAGTAACTGGTTTGAGTCGCATCATCACGAATAAGTGTTCATTCATTATTTTGCATACAATGTAGACACATCTTAATAGCCGCTTTGAATATGTGACATCTGCTCAGGGTCCTCATTGCATGACCTTAAGTGTTAAGTACCTGCGAATCTAGGTAAACTATTTTCTGAATTCCTCCGCTAAACCCTTATTTCTTAACCCATTCCCGCATATTGACGCCTTTTGACGCCTCTGTAAAAGTCAGTTTATGAAACCATTCTGATAAATTGAGCATTTGCTCCTGTAGGAGCAAATGCTCTATTTATCACAATGGTTTCAAACTACAAAATTCTAAAATATTCCTTTTCTCTAGTTAATGCTCCTTTTCGGTAGATTCATTCAAAGTGGTTGAATCTAAAAAAAAAGCCTAAGTGGGAATGGGTTAAACTCATTAGAATCGCCTCCCCATGTCGATTCTAATGAGTTTTATTGGAGAAATAGGAGAGGTTGATTTATCAGTGCAGTTCTTGTGTTGTCATGAAGTCTAGATCCCTTTCAGATGATGAGTGTTTATGACATAATATGTTTTATAACATAACCTGTGGTGTGAGAGTGCCGAAACAGAGTGCTGAATACCTTGGAAATGCACTAGTGCGTTTTTAGTCCATTAGCAGTAATAATAATGAATCTTAAAGAGAATACGTGGAACCAGTGCTTGCATGGCCAATTCACATCATGTGCTTTGTCTTTTGTACTAATACGCTCCCACACCGCAGGTTATTTGATAAACTGTATTGGATGTATAGTACATGCATTGTTTTGTTGTTTTTTGTTTTTTGTTTTTTTACCGATTGCATATCGGTATAGCTTATTACATTGTACATTCCTTATTGGTGCTAAAGTTATACAAATAAAATAATTTTGAACAATTTGCAGTCATTACTCACATAGATGTAGACAGGTCTGTGTGTTATATCGTTTCAACCATGAAACTTCACATCCAGTTATTCTACAGTGGTATAATTCAGCTCTTCATTTTCAAAATAAAATGAATGCTAGCTATTGTGGACACTCAGATTCTGATAAAAGTGTTACTTAACACTTCGCTTGCTACTCGCGTCAATATACCTACATGTACCTGTAAATAGTGAAGACCCAGATGAGACAGCTCCTGCAGGAGCTGTCTCATCAGGGTCTGCACTATTTACAAGTTGATTGTGCAACCAGTGTACTCCACAGCAGTGATTGCTCAGCGAAATACTTGTACACAGTGAAGATATATGTAATTATACAACAGGGCATGGGTAAAGAAGGAGAAATGTATTTTAAAATTCAGCAAGCGAAGGGTTAAATCTGTTTGAAGCAACCAGCGAATCATGAAAATATAGGAGTTAAAAAAGCAGGTGATTGCTTAATTCAGGGCTAGTACAAGAGAGACCCTATTGTAACGTGGGACCTCCCTTACACGAGGGAAAGGTTTAACCCTTTCGCTGCCAAATTTTGTTGTCTGCTGCAATTTTCATCTTTTAATTTTTCTTCATTTTTTTGTCACCTGCCGAGAGGCAGTGTGTCACTTAGGGGTCACTTTTCCGTTGTCTGTCTGTCTGTCTGTCTGTCTGTCCGTCTGTCCGTCTGTCTGTCACACTTTCTTTTTTCGGCCATTATGTCTAAACTAATCATTATAGAGCTTTCAAATTTTACATGTGTCTTCCTCTCAATGAGGACCATTGATGTAACCAAGGCTCATCACTCTGCATGCAATACTTTTTGGGTTATTCCCCTTTGTTCTGATTTTCGCACTCTAGCATATTTACAGTTTTTGTGTCAGCTGACACATGTGTTCCTCCGAACACTCTTGTTGTTTAAAAAAAGCAGTCACAGTAACAAACAGTTTGGATCCTGATGAGATGCAAAGTTGCATAGGTAAAAACAGATGTGCCATTGACAGCAAAAGAGTTAATGTAAGGTAAAGGTCATGCAGAAAGCTCCCAAAGGAGCTTTCAGCATAACTTTCACCCTGAATTAACTCATTCCCTCCTAGTGACGCATTTTAGCGCCTCTGTAACAGTCACATTTTGAAACCATTGTGATAAATAGAGCATTTGCTCCAGAGGAGCAAATGCTCTGTTTATCACAATGGTTTCAAAACTACACAATTCTAAATTTCTCCTTTTCTATAGTTAATGCTCCTTTTCGGTAGATTAATTCAAAGAGGTAGGGTCCAAAAATAGCCTAGGAGAGAATGAGTTAAGCAGTCACCTGCCGAAAATGATCAAATATTGTTTTCTTTACTGATAGCAAGGTAGGTGGTGAAAAAATAAGAACAAACTGTTGGTGTTTTTTTCTACATTTTATGCTTTGTAATTATTAGTCTTGTAGTTTTATTGATTGAAAGGCTTCTATGCAAATTAAACGTGCTATATAATGAATCAAATAAATATTAAGACGGAAAATATATAAATGTGTCCTTATATTTGCAGTTATGTTGAGTGATGCAGTTATGTTGAGTGATGCAGTTATGTTGAGTGATGTTGAGTGATCTTGTGGTTGCATATTATTCTTATCCCTTTTTTTCATCCTTTCCTTCATATAAACATGTTTTCATGCCTTTGCAAACAGAGTAGACCCAGATCGGATGGCTCCTATAGGAGCCATCCGATCAGGGTCTGCTCTGTTTGTTAATGGAATTTAGATGGATATATCTGTTTCGTTACATTCTAAAATGACTGCAATGTTCCACCTTCCATATTTCATTATAACTATTTTCCTTTCATATTTCATTATACATGTAACTGTTTTTCCATTAATATTCAATAGGTACTGAAATTTGGAATAGACAAGGAAAGGGTTATCACTTGACTACCTCTTTGATTAAATCTACAAAAAAGGAACATTTACTAGAGAAAAGGAAATTTTCAGAATTATGTAGTTTTTAAACCATTTTGATAAATAGAGCATTTGCTCCTATGGAGCAAATGCTCTATTTGTCACAATGGCTTCGCAAAGAAACTTTTACAGAGGCGTCACTATGAGGAAATGGGTTAATTATTATTATTATTATACCACATTTGTATAGAGCTCTTTTCATACAGGATATGTGCGTTCAAAAGCGCTTCACATGGAATAAATCACTAACCGGAGTAAACAGCATGATTACATATCCAAACAATAAGAGATATACAATAGATATACAATATAATTATATGAAATCACTAGCAGAAAGGAAAAAAATGATGGTCTATCCGGTCTGTCTCTGTATCTCTGTCTCTGGCTCTCTCTGTCTCTCTCTATGTCTCTCTCTCTCTCTATGTCTCTCTCTCTCTCTCTCTCTCTCTCTCTCTCTCGCTGTCTATCTCTATCTGTTTCTCTGTCTGTGTCTGTCTGTCTGTCTCTCTATCAGTCTCTCTATCAGTCTCTCTCCCCATCTCTCTCTCTATCTGTATTCTACCTGTCTCTCTCTGTCCCCATTTACTGTCTCTCTGTCTCTGTCTCTCTCTGTACTCACTCTATATCTCTCCGTATCTCTCTGTCCCTCTCTCTCTCTCTATCTCTCTCTCTCTCAGATACTACATTGTTTCTAGCTCGAAAAAATGCGTAAATTAAAAATCAAAACGTGCATTTAGCTCGATATAATTTAGTCCGAACTCTAACCTGTGAAGCGAGATGATATAAAGTGATATAATAGTAATCTGACATGTAAAATTCGACGTGGGAATTTATAGTGGCTCAAACTTGAAACTATTGAAGCTGGTGGAACATTAAAAGTTCACATGGTGTGATAACGTCCGTATTCTAGCCTGTGAATCTGCTCAAACAGTAACAAATTCACATGGAAAGTTCTCCTTGTAAAGCAAAACAATTGGATAGTTGACAAATAAGGCAACCAGAGTTTGGTATGATTGAATCTCGGTCGAAGTGATATTTAAAAGTACAAATAAATACAGCTAACTCATTCCCTGTTCTATATTTAGTCCAAAGTTCAATACCTAGTGAATATTCATGGACAGTAATAAGTATATATGGAAGGCTAAACACTGTAGCCATTTTAGAAACTAGAGAAACAGATCTATTAAATTCCATTATACAAACAGCAGACCCTAAGAGGAGCCGTCTGATCTGGGTCTTCTCTGTTTGCAAATGTGTGAAAACTGGCTTATATGAGGAAATGGCTAATCGTTCAACTATTGAAACTTGAATGTGTAGCGTTTATATGATGGATTCGTATAGAGTTTCATACAACCTTAATTCTTTCGGCGCCAAATTTCCAATTGTCGTCTGCAACCCAAGTTTGTTTAATCATTCGGTAAGATAAGGAAATGAGATAAATAAATGCAAAGTTCAAAGGAATAAATCACAAATATAGAAATAGAGTCTGCGACGAAATGTGAAGTCCCTGATCAGACGCCGCCATGAAAAGGCAGCATCTGATCAGGGACTGCACTATTTGCCGTGGTGCATAATTATGCTACTTTTGCGGTGAAAGGGTTTAAAATTGCTTCTTTTCAGTCGCTGACATTTCAAGTTTGCTAATTTCTCAACGTTTTTATCATGATCTTAACTCTGAGATTTACTTTTTAGGGTTTCGGCTTTTGCCGAAATCCTTATAAAATGGATTGCGACTCAAACTATGGCGGAAAACCCTATTGCAAGAGCGCTACCGAGCGGGAATCCCCCTAAGAGAATACGCGCATGTGCAGTGCTTGGCTTACAATCCGGTTCCGGAATCTTACAAGATATTTATTGATCGCCGCTTATTGATCGCCGCATGAGCGGCGATCACTAATGGAATGTTCAAAAGTATTTACCCATGTAGGAGGGGTAGCGACAAGTTTTACAAATTGGCTCATGAGAGCGTGGCAGAGAATAGTTTCTATCTGCATTATTGATGTAGTGAAATATGTGATGTAAAAACCTTCATACGATGTTTAAAAA
This sequence comes from Azorinus chamasolen, assembly GCA_963576725.1. Taxonomy (NCBI): domain Eukaryota; kingdom Metazoa; phylum Mollusca; class Bivalvia; order Cardiida; family Solecurtidae; genus Azorinus; species Azorinus chamasolen. Next base: position 56,527,094 of record OY755253.1, on the reverse strand, counting down.
GAAATTTATCAAACAAATGTACAATAATAACAATAATTATGACACTTTTTTCGTCGAAGTATCGACATTAAATGCCAAAAACAGTTTTGTAAACATAAATGAAGCCGGGTCAAAGTCGCAGAATTGAAGCCGGGTCAAAACTGTAGTCGTGCACCTGTTTGCGGTGCTCTCGTTCTAAATTATGCCCTTCAGAGATTTTGACATATTACAGTTTTGTTTAATGACCAATAATGATCAATTGTTTGTCACCATTGTTTATTGTCCAAAAATGTCGACAAAAGTAATACATACATCAGTATATTTATACACGCGATATACACATGTTAAGTCATGAATAGATTCAAACTCTTTGCTAGTGCCTTTATATGTGAAAGCGATATATCCTAATAGAGAATAATAGGTTAGTGCTGTAGATGGGACTTACATTACAAGACGGGAAAACGTGCTCGAATTTGAAAAATAAGATCATTTGAATCGACAGTCGATATGTTAATTCAAACAGACATAAGGGTGAGGTTGGGCGCCCATAAACCGGTTTAAACCCCCGGTGACTTTTGTCACTGACCGTTCCAAGGCGGTACTTCCATCTTCCTCCTATTGTATGTTTGTTTTGTCTTTGTGCGTCTCTTGTTGTTTTTTCTACCTATGTACATTTGCTGTTTCCTTGTGTTGCTGTTCGGGCGGGTGTTTGTTCTGTATGTGGTGTTTCCTGCATGACTCATTTTTGTACTTGTACTATGGTTATTATTCTACCGGAGGCTCTACATGGTCAAAATCGAATTCCGTCGTCTCGGTGTCTATTTTTAGATAGGACTAACGCCACTCGTTAATGGAACTGAACAGGCTATATTTAGGTCTATGACCATCACCGCCCTTGTTAGAGTTTATTGATTAAATTATCATGAGAGTGATAAATGTTGTAATGAAGTTTTATTGTTTTATTTATTTTTATTTAAAAAAGTCGTTTTATTTTTTTATTTAAAAAAGTCGTCAATATAGTAGCATGATAACTTAATATACATCTTCAATTTCCATTGAAGTATGTCTGGCCTGATAGCGTAGTGGTTACCACGGTCGCCTATCGTGCAGTCAGCCCTGGTACGATTCTCACCGCTGACGAATTTTTTTTTTCTCTTTTTCCTTTCTATTTTTTTTTAATGGCGGTTTGGGTTTTTACTGGGATAGTTAATGATAATTATCCATATTAAGTGTTTTTTCTTTCAACTTATACGTTATTTTTGAATGCAATCTTGGTCAAGTTCAAATATGGATCATGTCGGGTTCGGAACTAGGTCACTACGTCATTACACTCTAGAGGCTACATATTTCGTTAAGTTTTTAATGAAATGTTGTATTTCAATTGTCTTAACAAAACAGTTCCTTATTAGAAACCTTCCTTGTACACAAATTTCCCGGCGATCCAATGCCTTGCATCAGTATTCGTCTTGTAATGAAATATGGAAGGTGGATCCATTAGCAACAGAGCAGAACCTGAATCTATGGGAGCGAGCTGTCTGATCTGGGTCGAATCTATTTGCAGATGCATGAAAACAAGTTTAAATGGGGAAATTAAGGGTTAAATAGACTTCTTCTGTTCTTTACGTCCTTTACAGTATAAAGGTTACAGCGCACTGGTGGTCAGTAGTGCAGGGCAACTGTTACATCATGCTAAAATATCTAGAGGTCATACGCTTTTAAACTCTTTGTACGCTAGCGGCGAAACTGTGATTACCTATGCAAACAGTTTGGATCCAGATGAGAACCCACATAATTCTGCGTCTCATCAGGATCCAAACTGTTTTTCATCTTGATCATATTTTTGCATAAAATGAAAGAAAGTTTATTGAAGAATTGACGCAGACGTCAGTTGTTGCAAACGAAACATCACTCAGCATTGATAGGATTAAGCAAGCTGTAATCTAAAGTTGCAAAAATGTTTCCAAGCTGACTTATTCAGCTGTACACACTGGTAGAGATGCTAGAACACTAAACCTTTCCTTCATATAAATGTTTTTCACGCGATTGTAAACAGAGTAGACCCAGATCTGATGACTCCTATAGGAGTCGTCTGATCAGGATATGCTCTGTTGGCTAATGGAATTTGAAAGATCTTTTTCTTTCCTTTCTTAAATGGCTACTCATTTCCACTTTTCATATTTCATATAATGAAACATGTAAAGTGGAAATAAGTAGCCATTATTTTGTTCATGAATATTCAGTAGGTATTGAAATTGGAATAAACATAGAACAGGAATCAAGTTTCTTACATGGATCCGTTCCATTTGCGCTCTGTGTCGATATACATGTACTTTTTTAAACTATTGTTTTTGTGGATTTAATTATTGTTCAAATTCTCAGGGAATTTTTTATAGTCAGTTTGAACTGTGTAGTAATTCCTTTTGAAACAAACTAAGTTTTCAAATATTATGCAGGTTATCGTGACCTAATTGCCAGTTGTACATTGTGTGTGTCGGTCTGTGATCAGGATCCTAGATGTTTGACAATTTTAAAATTCAACTATGCAAATCATAGACTAATTGGATATAAATAGTTATATATGCAATACACAAAATAATGAGCAGGTGACAATTTTAAATTGAACATGGTACTTTCGAATTCATAGTTGTCCTAGCACAAAGTCTGGATCCTGCCTCTACGTTTCATCGAAATGCATACTATTGACACCAGGACTGTATGTTAATATAGCATAATGCTTTACAAAGTCCATAACAAGTTTCAAGAGGCATGCTTATGTTTTCTAGTTTGTTTGCTAAATGTATTTAGAGAAAAGAATATCAAAAAAGATAAAGAATAAAAAATATATTAGAATCTTTTTTTCCATTTGGTTGTGACGGGATTCGAACCAAGGACCTAGAGATTCATAGACGCAGCTCTTTCCCCTCAACCACCGCTTGGGTCCCAATATATAAGTGTTACATGGTTCTATTTAAACGCTACAAAGGTGTGAAAAGCAACCACGACTAGTGAACGTTCATACTTTGGCAGGTTGCCAAATAAACTTTGATGGCGAGTTAGTCAGAAACAGTGAGGACTTAGCCCGTCACTGGGGAGTGTACTTTAAGACATTGTACAGCTCCGAAAGTAAACCAGATTACGACGGAAAAGCTCACCATGAAATCTCACGAAAAATGTCTCGACTTCATTCGAACATGTTTCGTGATATTCCAACGGATAACTCGGACTGTAAAATACAGTATGACATACTTAACAATATTCTCGATAAATGCAAACGGGCAAAGGCCGCCGGGGGCGATGGTATTTCTTATGAACATCTTTTGTTTGGCGGACACATCGTGAGAAGTCTATTATGCAAGCTATTTAACGCTATGCTTAAGTATTCCTTTGTACCCCGGGGAATGAAAAGGGGCGTAATCATAACTCTGTTCAAGGGAGGTAATAAATCCAGAACTGATCCGAACAATTACAGAGCCATAACACTATCATCTGTATTTGTTCGTTTGTATGAAAGTATTCTGCTTAAACTGATAGATGAAAGACAACCATTTACCTTTAGTAGCCTAGCTGTTCAATGACTTCATTTTCCTTGAAAGAAAGTGTCTGCATGGCACAGGAATATGGATCCAAACTGTTCGTATGCTTTCTAGGACGCTAAACAAGCTTTCGATAGAGTTTGGCACGATGGGCTATTCAGCAAACTGTATGATACAAATATGCCCCCCATAATATATAAAGCCTTTATTAGTAGGTATAAAGGAATAGAAAGCCGGGTGAGGTTCCGGGGGTACTTGTCAGACTGGTTCCCGGTCCTAAGGGGTACAAGACAGGGTGGCGTCAGTAGTTCCAAACTCTACCTTCTTTATATTGACGGCTTAATTCGGGAATTAGAAGCCTCCGGTCTAGGTTTTTGTATATTTAACAGTAACTTTGCCAGTCCCACAGTGGCTGATGATATGTGCTTGGTTACTCTGTCAAAAAAAGCTATGGACCAGATGTTGGAGATATGTTATAGCTACTAATGCCGATGGCGATATGATTATAATCCGAAAAAGTGTGCAGTTGTTTTTAACGAGGACAAAACGTCGGCAAATAGAAGGACCCGGATTTGGCATTTAGGACCAGAAATTATCAGAGAAAAAGAGTCCTACACACATCTAGTGCTGCAGCTTGATAAATGGCTAGACTGCGGTCCTTGTTGTGAGGGGACTGTTACAAAGCTACGACAAGCATTCTTTGGGCTAATTGGGTGCGGGCTCCATCGGAACGGTTTGAACCCAATTACTTCAATGAAAGTATACATGTCCGCAGTAATCCCAAAGGCCCTATTCGGGTGTGAACTAATGAATGATATATCTTCATCTCAAATGCGTAGCATGGAACGTTGTCACAGTATGTGCGTACGTATCATTCAAGGCCTACCAAGATATACCAGCGCAAGCTTTGCACTCAGCATGTTAGGTTGTGGGAATTTAGAAAGTATGATAGATTATCGTAAGCTGATTTTCTTTGGTCAGTTATGTAATATGCAAACAGAACACGTGGTTAAACACATATTTATGAATAGATTGCTGCAATACCATTTCTCGGCATACAAGAGAAAGGGTTTATGCCTGATATTTATAGATTACTGGGGAAATATAATTTGTTGGAAGTAGTCAACCAATTTATTAACACAGGTTATTTTCCACCAAGATTGCAATGGAAAAGAATGATTAGAAAGTGCGTTGATACCAAAGGGTCAAATGTAAGATATACATATATGCTAGGCAAGGGTTGCTTCTCGACCTATCTGCAAAACTGCTGTAATGTATTATCCCCATCGCCAATCTGGTTGCTTGTTCAGCAATATCCACATATGTTGCCCGAATGCCAGAGTACAGTCATGTTACTTAGTAAATTATTTTGTAATAACTTTACACAACCATGTGACAAATGTGGAGACCTAGTCTCGAATCTGACACTACATATCGTGCTGTTCTGTAACAGAAATGAAAACTTGAGAGAGCGTCTGTGGTGTAAGGTTTACGAGCTGTGTGGACCTATAACATATCGGTATTTCATCCAATTAAATGCACGTGATCAAGTGACTCATTTGACGTTTGGTCTATGTCACCTCATCGAAAGTGACCTAAACCGCGAACAGTGTTTGAAAGTTGTTACCCAGACATTTCACCGAATGTTACGTTAGCATGTGCTGTGAATAGTGTTGTGGGACAGTGATACAGTATGTACTGTTTGAGTGTAATGTTAAATTGTATTAACCCTTTCCCTCGTTTTGATGGTTTTTGACGACCCTGTAAAAGTCACTTTGTGAAACCACTGTGATAATTAGAGCGTTTGCTCCTGTAGGAGCGAATGCTCTTTTTATCACAATGGTTTCAAACTACGGGATTCTAGGAATTTCCCTTTCTCTAGTTAATGTTCCTTTTCGGTAGATTTACTCAAAGAGGTTGTATCTAAAAATAGCCTATGGGGTAAAGGGTTAAACAAACGTAATGCAGTTAACAACCTTGCAAATGTGCAGCGTAGTGTGCATAATGTTGACATAGATAAAGGACGATGACAATGACGGGGACGACGATGTGAATAATCATTATTACCATCGTCGTCGTCGTCGTTGTCAATGTCTCCTTGTTCTTCGTCGTCTTAAATCTGTTTTAGGTTTACCATTAACCATTTGTACACAAATGTATGTTAATATTGTAATGGCTATGTAACTTGATAGCGACTATGATGATGAGTGGGATGAAGATGATGGCGATAGTCATCGTCATCCTCGTTATACTCCTCGTCACAGTCTCTAGTATGATTATTGATATACATGTATTCTTTTTCCTCAACCTCCTTAACCTATTTGCATGTTAAATATTTGTTTCTCTATTCGCAATGTATAGGCTGGCATATATTTTTCCTGTGATCCTCGTCTATGTTTCGCTTGTTTCGCTAGACAGGATAACGAGAGATATACATGCAGTGATATTTTTATTCTCTACGTAATTTACGGTTTTGCATGCATTCACCTTACTCATCTTCTAGGTTTCGTTTCGCTAGAGAGGACAGCGGGTGATATGCATGTGCTGGGAATAATTGGGAAATTGTATTTCTATACAATTTCTATATTTATCTGTTTATGACGTTATGTACATGATCATTTATTTTGAGTTCATTGTATGTGTAATGTTTCACATTGTATTTTGTGCTCTCCGTGAGTGGAGGATAATAAATAAATAAGTGCAAATTATACAGACCCATTTTTCATGAAATCTCCAAGTATAAAATGAATAGATTTTACCAATGACCTACTGTCAATCCAAACGCCTTTTTTCAAACAGCATGGTGTCTTTTTACAACAGAAGTCCGACATAAGGTCGTCGGATTTTGAAAGGTCCATACCCTTCCTGTGGTATTTACAAAATCCGATATATTGTTGTCGGATTCTGAGTTAAATGCCCCTTTTGCCTACACACTTTTATATATATATATATATATATATATATATATATATATATATATATATATATATATATATAATATTCTGAATTTATTTTCTCTTAATGTTTTATATGTTATCTTTGTTTATTGTCTTCATCTTATTTATTTTTTTCAATTCTTTTATTCATTTGTTCGTATCCAATTTAGGTATGCCTTAAGCTGGGTTGTTTTATTACGTCACGCATATGTTAAAATATTTTGTCTGAGACAAGTTCCACGTACAAAATTCACAGACAGTTGTTTTGTGGCAAGCATGCGACCACTTGCCCAATAGATTTAAAAAGTCTCATATCTTTAATGTATGTAAGATCAACAACGATGGGACTCTAACCCACGATCCTAATATCGATATTGCTGTGTTAAATCCGATTGCTGCCTTGCTAGACTTTTGATGCGTACCATCAGATAATATTGTATATGGCCATGAGAACAGCTTTTACGCAGTGTCTGAAAAGGTACAAAGAAAAACGAATACCAACTAAAAAGTCGTTACTCTGTGCTAGGTTGATTAACTCATTCCCCCATATACAGCCTTATGACCTCGACCTCTTTGAATAAATATACTAAAAAGGAGCATTAACCAGAGAAAAGGATTTGTTTAGAACTGTGTAGTTTTAAAACCATAGTGATAAAATGAACATTTCCTCCTATTGAGCAAGTGCTCTATTTATCACAATAATTTCAAAAAGATGAATTTTACAGAGGCGTCAACAGGTGCCAGTAGGAGGGAATGAGTTAACTATTCCCTATTGCCCAATGCTGCTTCCTATGTTGGTTGGTATCACACAAGTTATAAGAAAGGTATTAAGTAATCCATGAAGTTCTATATATGCATTTGGAAACCTAATGTTGCCTTTCTTTAAAATGACAGGCACAAACTGCCCAAAGTTGTCGAGTTTATACAGAACGACTTGCGAAAAGTCTACATCGGGAGTCTGGTAGATGTGGTGGAAAATGTTCACACATTCACAGGTACTGTTATTGAGCTTTTGCCGTGAGGAAACTAAATTCCTTCTGTGTTCAAGTACAAGCAGTGTCGATCCAGAGCAGTCAACTTGTAGGTAAATACAGTGCCTGATTAGGATCTACACTCTTTGCAATGTTCGACAATGAAGTCCTGCAAGTAATGACGAGTAAATGCAGTATATATGCAGGTTAGCTTAAATAATTTGTACTTGTCGGAAAACTCATTTTAAGTAGAAATGTAAGATACACCAAATATGGAATCAAATAATAAAAATTATAATGAATGATATATTACAGAAACGTTTTTATTAGATACAAGTATACTGGGATCAATAACATATCTATAATAATAGTTTAATTTGTTATTAACAACATTTTCTGTAGCGTTTTTACGGGAACGACTCTGGGTCTACAGTGCACGAAACAGACACATTACAAACTGAACAAAGTTCTACAGACATATTGTGAGGGAGAACCCATTCAAACAGAAAAAAAAGAAAAAAACATATTGATGAGTTCACTGAGCAAACACATTCAAATGGATTAATTTAGAGCTGTTGGTCGACCCTAGGCCGATGGCAAGTACTTCAGCAAATATGAAGAATGGCATGCTATGGAAACAAATGCATGTGCATAGTTAGTTCCCTAGCACGCTTACAGTGCATTATTGATAACATGTGCAGGTTCAAGTGTAGAAAAAGCATCGAACTACTCTGAGTCCCATTAGAATCCAAACTGTTTTACAGCCTGCTTTTGTGTTTTAGGCGAAATGGGGGAACTTTAAGATTGGTAATTTAAGCAGATGGTATTATTTGTTTTAGATACCCTACGTCTCAACCGAGTGTTTGTCCAAGAAGTTCTGATAGGTCATTATAAGCCCCAGGATGAAGCTGAGGTCGCGGATGGGTCGGTAGCACACAGAACACTGATGCTTCTACCAATGGACTCTGATATCACACGTGAAATTGAGGTCAATGTTCTCGAAGATGCCACAGATGAAGACTATGAAAAGCTTTCCTTCGTGCGAGAATCAGTTCCAGCTGTTGATGATGTCGATGAGATGATCTATGTGGATTTTGCAAAAACAAAAGGCCTGGTTAAGCTGGAAAACAAATCAGGTTATCTTAAATAAATACCGATTTTAAAACAAATGTACATTCGGAAATATCTTTAAGGTGACCGAATTGTGCTTCCTGAATCATGTTGCCTAATGCTGACTGAAGTAATGGAAGTTTCCTTTTAGAGTCACCCTCCTTTAAACTTCCGTTAGTCGAAAAACACACATACTATGTACGAGTGATCGTTAAATTTATCGTCAAAGTAGTCCTATTGCGAATAAACCATTACGAGTAAGTTGCAAGTTATGGGAATTAAGTATTTAAGGAACCGTATAGTGGAACTGTTACACTATTTGCTAGGTTCAATTCTTATAGTAATTCATAAGTATAAGGTCTGTTTCAAACCAACTTCCAAACTATATGTATTTTATAAGGTGTCACAACTCGGTCGCTAGTTTGCAAATAGTTTAGAATGTCCTATATAATGTTATAACCCTATCCGAAGATTCTATATGTCTAAATTGTTTGAAATTTAGTACTTGATGGCACGAATAATGTTGCTAAATTCTATCTCAAAATATTTACTTAATAATTATAAATATTTGATTTATCTGATAAAATATGATTCATAAAAAGTATTTGTTTTGTATAAACATATATTTTATTTAAAGAAAAAATGTAAACAAAACATATTATCTGTATAAGCATTGTGGGTTAGTAAGCACGGTTTTAAGTATGGACTCAATGACCGGATCAATTCAGATACAGCAAAGTATGCATGTTTTCAATCGTCTTTTAGTCGTTAATAAATACCTGCAAATACTTCATCACAAAAGATACATGGGTTGGAACACAATTCTGCTTTATTGATTTTTTTAAATAAATTTTTGCAACGTTTGTCGTGCGACCGACAGCTATGGAATTGATCTCCATTCTGTACTAGACAACTGTCTATCAACAACACCGAAAATAGCTACCAGGCGAGGCGTGGAAAGTGGTAAAACTGATCAATACCATGTACGAAAATCCTTTGTTGTTTTAACTCTCTTAATCTTAACCATCATACATAAAGCACTCCCGGGTCCATGAATATTTAAGTACTTCACCCAGAGTTTTAACTATTCCATGCTTTGGCAAGATCAACATATTTAACCTGTAAAATACTTCCCTGGTACCGAGGATATTTGGGTCTTATTTAAGGAAACTTGCATTTGTATATTCATGAACTCACTGCCGACTCGAAGCATATGGTTGTTTTGTTTCATGTACCAAAAATTGTATCTCTCCAGACATTATGTGAGAAGATATTACAAATTCAAACGTAGGATTAAGTACGGCGAATAGTTGTTATGGTGTATAGCGAATAGCGTTTCTGGTGATTTTTAGTGCACGGCGAATAGCTTCAACAGTTTTTGAAAGAAAATGCTTTAAATAGGGATGGTATCTTAATAGCCGCTTATGACAGGTTCTACTTTTCATAGTATTAACCCCTTTCTACTACAGAAATTAAGTTAGAATTATTTAATCCTTTACCTGTTCAATATTTATGCAAGAATAATGTTATCATGAATATTAGCCAATTTTTGCAATGTAAATTTTTCAATATAGGTATTTCTTTTGACAAATAATATAATTTGGTCTATAAATCTACACATGTAATGTCAAAAGGAAACAGCAGATCCTGGTCAGACGGCTCCTACGAGCCATCTGATTTGGATTTGCTCAGTTTGCAAATGCGTAAAAATGCGCTTATATGAAGAAAAGCGTTAATGATTTAATCAAGATATCTGTAACAAGGGTTTCTCTAGAGAAATATGCTCATCGGGTGTGGGGATCGATCTCGATTCCTCGAGATTCCTTGTCAAATAATATACTGCGGCATGATAAAAGCCGGATTGCATAGCAATGCTGTACACGTGTGATACAGGTCAGCTACAACCTGTGGCATACGAGTGCTGATTGATAAGTCGTGAGCCTTGTATTGAAAGAGTCAAGCAGGGATGCTCTTTTTCAGCCGTACTATTTCCTGGCTATTTAAGGCTGTGTGACCGAAGACTGGTGTCATTTGGTCTGTTTATGTCAGAGAGGTAGAACTCTCAAGTAAACAAGGCACTTGATTGGTGTGCCGCGTGTGCGTGAGTGTGTGTGCGAGTGTGTGTGTGTGTGTGTGGGGGGGGTTATTAAAATATTGGCATATATTTTTCAATTTATTGTTAACACAGGGAATTCTCTCATGGCAATTGATATAGCAGAATTTATAGTCTTGTTTAGACCAAACAAGTTTTTTCAAATATAAGTGATTAATAAACCAATTCTTCATTCATACATATATCTTGTGTTATCCGAATTTCGTGAATGCTCGGATGCATGTAACAGTAATTAAAACTAAAATGTTCAGACCTAGAATTTCACTTACCACATCTAACATCTTTCAGGAGTGTAGCTGAATCCAAATATAGTTTACGCACCGTGGTTATAGGGGTCCGGGGCTTGCTCCCTCGGGTAAATTTAGAATTGAGTGGTTTAAAAAGTTGACCTTTACAGATGCGTCAATAGGTGTCAGTATGAAGGAATGTGTTAAATCTTACATGACAATACGGAACGTTGATCAAAGTCTATCCCTACTTAGCCTTCGAGTTTTGTTCCATTAGCCATAATAATGTTTTCACCTATAATATTGATGTTACACCCGTGCATAAGTGTGTATCGCTAGTTACGCCCCTGTCTTTAGAAGTTTGCCTGTAGTCTTCGCGACTGATGTTGAAATGTTTGATCCACTGCAGTCGCACTTCTTCACTGCGAGAAATGGTGTGCAGTTTGTAAGGCTTGCAGTTGCTCTGTCTTCAGCAAAGTCATTGAGTACATATTTGACGGACCTTCACAGTTATGCTATGTTTTACATTTTATTCTGTGATTACTGACTTCTATGTTGTGGGGATGTCCGGCGGGGATACCTTTATTTATAATATTTGTTTAGCTAGAGTGACTTTTAGATAAGTGTGAGGTAAGGACTCTCGTAAACCGGTTTAAACCCACAGTTTGTTCGTGTTTGGTATTTCCATTTCCTGTGGGGGATGGGTGGAGTGGGGTGCGGTAGGGGTAGGAGTGTGGTGGGGTTGGGTGGGTGGGTGTTATGGGGTGTGTGTCGGTATGTATGTGTTTGTATGTGTGTGTCTGTATGTATATGTTTGTATGTGTGTGTGTATAAATTGCTTCCTATCGATGTTTTGGTGATGGTGGCGTTTTGTGTGAGGCTTATCCTGTTTGATTTTATTACTTTTTCATGAAAAGTAAATGAAAGACATGCGAAACAGCGTTGTTATTTAATTTCATTTATTTACTCTCTGAACAGATCAGTCAAGACCCTCCACAAAAGAGGACGGTAATTGTAATATGAAGCCAAAACTCCCACCAAGACCACCGAAACCGAACGAAGGTACGGTTGTGCATCATTAAACACAAATTAATGTGTTTATTTTTGTGGTTGTAACGGGCATCTATCATATTGTTGTGCATATGATTTTCTGTATGTGTGTGTTATATGAACAGGAATTATGCTGTTGTATCTACTGTGTGTAAAAGAAGTAGTTAAGTAAATTAGATATAGACCTATAGAGATACATATAGAGATACATACATACATACATACATACATACATACATACATACATACATATAGAGATACATACATACATACATACATACATACATACATACATACATACATACATACATACATACATACATACATACATACATACATACATACATACATATACATGTATTCATACACACACACACACACACACACACATAATTACACCTACCCATCTACCTAACTCACTACCTACCTCGTATATCCTACCTACCCTCTCACGTCTTTGATTTGTCAGCGGGGACACCTGGCCGCGGAATCAATACGTCAGCAATTTTGGCATGCAAATCTGTACTGGTAGTGAATTTATTAACCTACCAACCTTGTCACTGATTTACACGTTAATGCGTGACAGCTGTAGATAAGTTCACATACCTCGGGAGTACACTGTCCAGGAATGTACACATTGATGATGAAGTGAATGCGCGCATAGCAAAAGCCAGTGCTGCATATGGTCGCTTGAACGCGTCGCAGAGAAATCTCCACAAAGACCAAGCTTTGCGTTTATAGAGCAGTTGTACTCACTGTGCTGCTATATGCCAGTGAAACATGGACTGTGTACCAGAGACACGCCAGGAAGCTAAACCATTTCCACCTTGTCTGCCTACGGAAAATCTTAAGCATCAAATGGCAAGACAAAGTGCCGGATAGTGAAGTCCTGGAACGCAGCTACATGAGCAGCATCCACATATTGTTGCGTCTGGGCAAGCTTCGCTGAGCAGGCCATGTCCAGAGAATGCCAGCCTCACGTATACCAAAACAGCTCTTCTTCGGGGAACTACAAACAGGCTCAAGATGTCGTGGCGGACAAAGGAAACGCTTCAAAGACTCTCTCAAAGCCTCTTTCGAGCTGTTTGGCATCAACCCAGAGGAATGGGAGGAGCCGGCATTGAATCGCAATACTTGGCGCTCCGCAATCCACCGAGGGGCAAAGGCACATGAGAAGGGCCGCACTGATCACGCTGTACAGAAACGGGCAGACAGGAAATCACGATTCTCCCTCACAGTATCACCATCCAGTAGTCACCATTGTTCAGTTTGCAGCCGTGTATTCCGTGCCAGAATAAGACTGGTCAGCCACTGGTCAGCCATCTTCGTACGCACACCAATCAAAATACAATACATGAAACTACTAGGAGATGAGGATGGTCTTCTTCGAGATCGAAGGACGAACAACACAACAATGCGTGAAAGAAAGAGTAGTAAAGTCATGCAGGAAATAAGCCAACTAGTGCATAAATCTTCGTATCACAATACCTGTCTTTTTACAGTCGGGTGAGCAAGTTAGGTATAAGCAAGGTGTAGGTAAGTAATTATGCTGCTTTATCATTTCCATCCAGATGTAATATGAGGGGTTCGTACGGGTTCTTACAGAATGACCCAAAAACGACGTCTGCTCAATAAATCTATTTGGTGACAAACACTCGACTAAGGGCCGAGTGAATATGTCTCTCTCTAAGCCTTCTCTCTCTCTCTCTGCTCCTTTTGTGAGGTTAGCTCAAACTAAGGGTAAACCTGTAAATTGTTATAGAAACATGTAAAACTATTATGAAACATGCAGTTAAGAATCATTCGAGACCCGATGCTGCCATTTCTTAAAGTTCGCGGAAATAAGCCACGACGCACGAGTGCACGAATGCACGACAAATACTGAATTTAGCGAATATAACATTTATGAAAAGAAACCGTTCATTGCAAACGACTCCGAAACTAAATACACAACCATTCACAATTCAAAGTGACATTACATACCAATATATAATAGAAAACCAACGTCGCCTCTAAACACAGGTCTTCATAAAGTGGTCAACACGAAATTCGAGTGCAAAGTGACCAACACCCGGGAAATCGAGACAATAGACTACAAACGAACGATCACTCATTCATAACCGATGAGCAAGGGAGAGAAATCTCAACAGGCCACAGACCACTAACTTCGCCAAAATTCAACCCTGTTACACAGATAACCAGTATGTCGTTGTTTGTATTGCCTGCAAAGCAACCATGTATACAATTATCTCGTTGTACATGTATCTCCATGGAAACCACCGGTGAGGAATTGTTTGCTTAGAATATAAATAAAGATTGAGCTATTTCGGTTTACACAAAGCAGAGAGATGCCTCTGAGAATTACAAGTCTGTTTACAGTGAATATATCTACGTCGTCTTTATTAGCTATGTCATTTATACCTGTTATATATAGTGAAACATGCAGAATTTTCTTTTTCTTGTTTTACATAATATCACGATAGTTAATATTAGACATACATTTTTCGTTTTATTAGCCGGGTTTTTCGATAAAAATCTCGGCTTATAGTTTGGCGAAAACCGAGTGGGTGGGCGGGCGTTCGGGCGACGTGACATGCCGTCGTTAACGAAACTTAACATTTCTTAAAACTTCTGAAATGCTTGAGCTAGACAATCCATATTTGGTATACAGATGGCTTGAGTAAAGGCCTTTCACTTGATACAAGGATACTTGAAATTTAGGCATGGTCAGGGTCACTATTTCGAAAACGTTGCTGGTTTTAACAACCTTTAACATTGCTATAACATCTGAACTGCAAATGCTTGTCCATTCGTCTTTGGTATACAAATGACTTTGGTAAAGACCTTTCAGTTGATATAAAGGTATTTGGAATTAGGTCAAGGTCCATGACACTCAAGGTCAGTATTGACAAGTAAGCCATCATTGAAAAACTTAACTCCTGAACCACATATGTTAGACATTTCATATATGATACGGCGATAGCTTTGGTAAAGTCCTTTCAGTTGATACAAGGATTCATTAAATTGTGTCACGGTCAAGGTCACTGTTTTAAAAACATGGATGTTTTAACAAACTTTAACATTTTGCTATAACTTTCTGATCCACGAACGCTAGGCAAGGTACCTTTTGTATTCAGATAGCTATGGTAAGGACCTTACAGATGATGGAATCAGGTCAAGGTTACTACATGTATTTTCAAAACCTGGCTGTCATTAAAAAATATAACTTCTGAACTACATATGCTAGACAATTTAGTATGCAGATAGATTGTGTGGAGGTCTTTCAGTTGATACAAGGATACATGAAATCGGGTCAAGATCACTGTTTCGAAAAATTTGCCATTTTTAATAAATTTTAAATTTTTTGTTATAACTTATGATCAACATAAGCTAGGCAATTCAATTTGGGCATGCAAATAGATTGGGTGAAGGCCTTTCAGTTGATATAAGAATGCATGAAAACAGGTCAAGGTCAAGTAACATTCATTTCGGGCATGCAGATAGATTGGGTGAAGACCTTTCAATTGATATGCATGAAATCAGGTCAAGGTAACGTTTTTGAACTTGATCACCTTTAACGGACTTGAACATTGCTTACAAGTTAAGAACTGTAAATGTAATGGAATGAATTCATGCGGAAGCCTTCCAGATGACTTGAGGATTGCCAGTCGTTCTACTCAGGTGCTAATTATAACCTGAAATTAGATTCAGGTATAATGTTGTAGGTTTTAAATTGCACATTGGGATTTCCACCACCTGTTATTAGTTTGACGTCATGAATTAACTGAAACTGTGTTGAAGCGACGTAAAAACATATATCAATAAAACAAACATTAGGTAGATTGTTACCACAAAAACTCTGCGTGTTCCGCAGTTTTTGCTTGTTCTCATTAGCCGAGATCACTGTAGCAATTCTTTTTTTCATTTTATCGAATGGCTCAGTAGTTATACTTAATGAGACCAAAGGAAGCGTTGCTTATTTTGGAATTATAGAAAAGTTCGTGTACATAAAAGAGTGCCACTAAAAGGTTTGTAAATAGATTCAACAAACCTATATCTAAAACGATCACGTTTTATCTGTTATCTCTCTCTCTAATGTTTGCCTCCTTTCTTAGCATCGTCATTCGAATCTTCGGGCATTGAACTCGTATTTTATCATTTTGTAATCTGATCGTATACAGTACAGTACCAGACTTGAACAAACTGTCGATTCTGTCTGCAGAACACACGCGATAAACGTTGTACATCTGAAATCTATGTACATGTATATCGCTTTCCTCGGCGTCTACCTGTCGATATTTGAGCATGCATACTCGAATCAGGGAATGCATGCTGATGCTATAGTTCTATAACATCGGAAAAGCGGAACTAGAACCCCGAATATGATCCATATCATCATACAGTTACTGCCTAGGTTAAAATATACGTATATTCGTTTTCATGTAAGCTTCCACGTCATTGCAAGTATAGGGCAGGCAGATTTGAATTCTTTAAAAATTACCGAGAAGCCTGAATACTTCCGTTAATAGTTAGGCATAGGATTTCTCCCTCGAGTTCCCAAAGTGAGACAGAAGAACACGTTTAGAATGTTTAAGTAGAAGTACAAAAATGAGTCATGCAGGAAACAGCACATACAGAACTTACAGCAGCCCGAACAGCAACACAAGGAAACAGCAAATGTACATAACTATAAAAACATCAAGAAATGCACAAAAACAACACAAACATACAATAGGGGGATGATGGAAGTTCTTGATAAAATTTATTTTTAGTTTTTAGGTATAACGCTCAATCAATATTTGCACTTCTTCCCTTCAAAGGCGCATGTATTGGTATTTCGATTTTTTCATATTTTATATTTTAAATCTATATGTGTTGTCTTTCGTTTCTTATCTTCTGCACCAAATGAAATGAGACTACAATATACAAGTCTAATAGTGAATACAAATACATGTACATATTCCTGGATGAAACACGGATTATTCTCGACACAAGCTGTGCACAATAGTTCAATGGCAGATTGATGACTTGCTTTTCAATGCACAAACAATAGTGTATACCTCGATATACCTTGCTAATTGCACTTTAATTTATAAAATATGGATCTGATCGGAAGGCAAATAAAAATGGCGATACTGTATCTGACAATTCGAGGGAGAGCTCCCATCCCTAACCCATTTAAGGAATGTGCTTTAATTTCATATCTCTTTTGCCAATTTAAGGAACGTGTTTTACTTTTATTTCTCAAGATTTCCACGGTGTTGGACCTACCATTGCCGTTAGATACAGGCCAACTTGAAAACAAAATAAGTATGATTGTCCAATTAGTATAGGGTAGTAGGCACTCGCATGCTGCCCCTGCTAGTCACTGACCACCTAAGTACCTTTTAAATGTTCTGGAATGTAATCTATTCCTTTGGAGTTTGTTCGTTATAATGCTTAGCACCTAACGACCGGGCTCTTGGTAACCATTCAAACATAATATACACATATATTCCGCCACTTATATAGTCAAATATTCGACAGGGCATACATATGTATCGTTTTTATACGTTTAAGTACTTTTACCTTTAAGTAACCGTACTCACCTCGGCAGAACACTTATAGGTAGGGTTTACTGGTGCGATGTCATTTCGTATGTGGCTCTCTCTGTTTAACTATTTTCCATATTTACTAACACAATAATGTTGTGTGTGCCATGTGGCGGCCGTAAAACGTCTTCCCGTACATTGTTATGTCTCCCCATACAGAGGGTGCTACTTACGTTACTTCATCCTCACATATTCATCCTATAATATGCTTAATGTTTAATGTTTTTCGTCTTGATATGTGTCATGTTATGTTTTGTCTTGTGGCTATACCGTTTCTTGTTTGATGGTGTTTAGTGCGGTGTCTTTTCGTATGTGGCTCTCCCTGTTTGACTATTTTTCCATATTCTACAGGCTTATATATTAGTTATTTTCTTCTACGAAATGTAATTTTGTTGTTTGTGTCTAGCAGAATTCCCTTTTTAATCATTTCACCACCATTGTCGACAAATAGTGCAGTCCAAGATCAGACGCCGCTTTTTTAAGACGATGTCTGATCAGGAACTTCACTTTTTGTCTCAAAGTCTCTTTCTATATCTGTGCTTTTATTTCTTTGAAATTTGCATTTATTTATCGTATTTTTGTTAATTTACTGAATAATTTAACAACATTGAATTGCGGACAACAATTAGAAATTTGGCACCGAAAGAGTTAAGGAGTAATGAGTCAGGGCCCCTGAAAGTGCTATCTGATCAGGCTCTGAGATGAATTGAATTATATATAGCTAAACGCTAGAGTTTCTGTCATGACTAAGCAGTCCAGTGTTCGTTTGCCATTATAAGAATCCATGTAATTAATGCCCATGGTGCCATTATTATAGAAAATGATACAATACACAGACAGTGCTGAATAGTTTGAATGCTGCGCTGGGGTCCTAGCGCAATGTTTATTAGAGAATATCTACTTTGAAGCTAGTTTACCAGAGATTAGAATGTGGCAGAATGTTTAGGATGAGGAAATGGTTAATATACTGTTTCTGCATGTTGTTCAGAATATGGTGCCGGTAATACTTGTCGGTCCGGCTAACGCACAGACACTGACTTCTTATCTGTTGTTTTGAATTTGACGTCACTTGTTGATATGGGTAACGAACATATTTACTACAGGCTGGCAGGGACCATATATGATTTACCATCCCTGCATGGTGGGTTGATACACATAATAACATCTGATAGAGTAACATGATATTGCACATATAGAACATAAATATAATATATTTCAGGTTTAGTGCCTTCGAAGGTAAGTGACCTGTTTCATATGTTTGGCATATATTGATTTCAAGTGCATACATCAACTTAAAATGTATATGTAGTGTTTATAAATAGTTTACTTAAGTGTATGATGAGAAGAACCGCTTTAAGGTGGCATCTGGATGACTATTTAAAATAATGCAAAATGAAAAAGTACAGAGTTTAACAACGTGCATTTGTTCTGTGTCGCGTTTAAGCTTGAACGTGTTTGAACTCATTCGATCACCGTGTCTTTAACTGGGATATGGGCAAACAGTGTTGACCGAGATCCGTGGGCTTCCAGTGGAACCCTCTTATCAAAACAAGAACTGTTTGCTTCACTAAATATATTTACTAGAGGACACATTGGCCACATATGTCCTAGGGAAACGTACAGCAGATGAACATAAGATTCATTGAACATTCATATGCTAGTATTTGAACTCGTTCGTTCACATAATTATGTAGGCTTAAGCAATGTGACGGAGTGGCATTTTGACTTCTTCTGAGTGTTTGCTTTGATATTACAACGATTTTGTACATATTATTATTTGCCTTTATCCTGTAATACATATGGTGTCTACATAAGCGCCCGGTCTGCCCTTCCAGTTTCGTTTTTCTCTGACCAAAATGAGTCTTGTATGGCCGTCATACTGTGACCAACTGTGACCAATATCAATAAGTATCCTATTATTAAAAATATATTAAAACACAATTAAATCAACTAGTTACAGATTAAATAAAGGCGTATTAGAATGATAGTGGTTGCTTTTTTCAGGACAAGGTAACGTAGAACCTTTTACAGCTTTCTCTGTTGCTTTTGTCCTTAATTAAGCTGTCAATTGTTTGAATAACAGAACAGTTTCATTGAACTTGAATACGGTCCCTCTCTCTCTCTCTCTCTCTCTCTCTCTCTCTCTCTCTCACACTCTCTCTCTCTCTCTCTCTCTCTCTCTCTCTCTCTCTCTATCTATCTCTCCTTCTCTCTCTATACGACAAAGTATGCATGAATTATTTTCTCTCTTTTGAATAGAAACCATCGTCGATTCAAAGGGTTAAATGCAAAATTTATACTTCGAAAAAAACTCTCAAAGACAATGAAAAAGTCAAACATTCCCCGATATCACCAATGTCGGGAACCATTCTGAAAGAGGACAACGAGGAGGGAGATTACGGTTATATAGATAGCAGGTTCCCTTACGAACCAACCCGTGAAGAGGAAACTCCAAACAAACAAAAGAAACAAGTACATTCTGTCAAGAGGAAGGACGTAGTTCCAGTAAAACCAACGGCGTTTGTAAG
This sequence comes from Azorinus chamasolen, assembly GCA_963576725.1. Lineage (NCBI taxonomy): Eukaryota > Metazoa > Mollusca > Bivalvia > Cardiida > Solecurtidae > Azorinus > Azorinus chamasolen. The sequence goes on along the minus strand of OY755253.1, from coordinate 56,507,056 downwards.
TCCACATAGCGCAGACTCTACGGGAAGCGGCGGCGATGAGCAATCATTTGCATATCTGTCAACCTCACAGCTGTACGAACGGTTTAAGAAGTGTGGTATGGACGAACTAGCAGAACTATGTCTGCGTGAAAATCTCGACGGTCCAATCATGAATATCACTGATATCAATACCTTCCAGAATGAACCATTTAATTTGTCAGCTTTCGAAATTACAAAACTTCAAAGAATAAAGGAGAACTGGATTCCACACTGAAATAAACCCCATTTTGCATCATCGTCGTTTATCACAGCTGTGTTTATGGCGTTTAGCATGAATATGTTGGTGGTGTCATTTAACCTTGTTATTTTATTTAAAATATCTGGTTTCATCTAAAGATGGATGAAAGTACAATTCGTTGCACCCATGGGTATTTTAATCGCTTGGGGTCATTGACTGTGGTTTGCATATTAATGACAATGGCAGTGACGATATGTATTGACCAATGAACAGCACATTCCTGGATATGGGTCTGAGTGTAATATCGAGCCATGGTGTTTTTAAAGAGTTAAATAAATAACTTAGGAATGTAGCAGATCGTCCGAAAGGAAAAGCAACTATGCGAAAAAAAGACAATTGCAGACACGATTTTATTTGGTCTGTTCATGAGCAGTTATATAAAGTGCAACATTACTCACGCCCTTAGCACCAGCGACATTCATTGTTAATAAATAAACCCATTAAAAGCCAACAGAATGCTAACAGTATTTAACAAAACATTTAAAAATTATCATACAGATAATATGCACTTAAACATTCGAAATATAAATGTTTCACAAATCATTATTATTGGTCTAGTCAGTGCCTTTGACTAATATGCTAACAATGGTTCGACATGATTTGTTATGCGATTGCAAGTTCTGTAACAAAGGAAATGCAACTCATGTACTTTGACCAACTAACAACACATTTCTTGAAATGCGTCTGAGTGCACTATCAATCAATGGTGTTTGCAAGACTCTTGATGGAAGTTGTAAAAGTAAATATATTCTCTTTGTGCTGATGCGAATGAACATATTGATTCGTGCATCATATATATATTAATACCTCCCTACAAAAATAAACTAAAACTTAAGTCTTAGAATTTCATTTTTCAAACGCCATATGTAGGACGATATATTGACTATCGTTAGTCCCTCTCTCCCTTAAATTATTCCCTTACATTGACGACTTGTTGGGATGAAATTTTCTTGTATTTGGTTGTAGGAGCCCGTGTTAAAGGTTTATATGTATTGCTATCTTGAAGCATAGCCTTGCAGTTTTCTTTACGACACGGTGTTAACATCGCTCAGAACTCTCTCGAGCGATGTTAATTCCCAATAACCGAAGAAAGCCGATGTACTCGGTCGAAAGCCCCAGGTATGCTTTCAACTTTAAATTGTGAGTGAGATTCAAAAGTTTAGAAATTAAGTTATAACAGATTAAACTTCGTTTAACATAAATGACCTACATTGGCACATTGATTTGATATTCAGTGTCTAATTCGATACATAAGGAACGCAGTAAACTTAAAAATCAGAAGTAGATTGTCCTTGAATACCCTGTATGTACTTTAACTCATTCCCTCCTTGACTATTTTAGATCCAACCTCTTCGAATACATTTGCAGAAAACAAGCATTTACTAGAGAAAAGGAAACGTTCAGAAATGTGTAGTTTTGAAACCATATGAGCAAATGCACTATTTATCACAAGGGTTTAAAAATGACTTTTACAGAGGCGTCAAAATGTGTCAGTAGGAGATAATGAGTTCAACAGAAGCGATTATCTGGCTCAAAATCTGAGGTGTCAATGTTGTTCAAGGAAGGCAAACATTTTACAAACGTTTACAACTTGATGGTCATGTATTATCCGTCATCATTAACACCAGATATGTTAGGCTAAACAACAAGCCTTAACATTCGCTTAACCCTTCATTCCATCTATGCACCTTTCACGCATCTGTAATAGTTACTCCTTGAAACCATAGGAGCAAATACTCTTTTAATCACAATGGTTTCAATACTACACAATTCTAACATTTTCCTATTTTCTAGTAAATGCTCCTTTTTGGTAAATTTATTCAAGGAAGTTTGGTCTAAATATAGCCTATGACGGAATGGGTTAATTATGCTCATATGCCTATACAGTAAAATTCCAAAATGTTTTCCTTCTCAACAAATTATATTATATATGTTTCAAGTGAAAATCCAGAAATATCACTAGTGTTTGAAACTTAACACTAAATAGTGCAGTCCTACATTTTGTATTGTCCTACATTTTGTAAGATTGTATTGATGCCATAACATACGCATTCATCTAGTATAAACTCCAAGATCAAGCACAAGCATGTCAGCTGATCCGAGGGTTTAAACTCTATCGCAGAATCACACACGGAGGTGTTTTTTTATAATTCAACATGTCATTTATACAACATGATTAGAAGAATGGCGACCATACTACGCCCTGTCTTTTATCCTGCAGGACGGGGAACCAACTAGGCAAATACCCTATTTGCAAAACGAAACTGGTAATATTTCTATAACTTTCAAAATTACCGATGACTACATGCTAGTGTTGTATGGCTTGCACTATACTCGATACTCGATCACCCGAATTGCTCGGTGTCGTATCTGGATCCAAGTTTTTTTTGTAACGACTTAACCTTGTCCTTTACACAAACGTTTTTCACGCTTTTGTAAACAGAGTACACTCATTTTAGACGGCTTCTTTAGGACAAAATAGCTATATTGAAATATAGAATGTGAAACGTAGCCTTTTTAGAAAGTAAAGAAACATATCTATCAAATTTCATCAGCAAACAGAGCAGACCCTGGTCAGACGGCTCCTATAGGAGCCGTCTGATCTGGGTCTACTTTGTTTGCATATGCGTGAAAGCACGTATATATATGAGAGAAATGGTTAGTGCAGAGTAAAAGTAATGCAAAACGTTCCTATGGGAGCTTTCTGCATGAGTGTGACCTGCGTTAAGCTACCACCTGGCATACAGATCTAAAAGTATACCTGTTATTGGTGACCGCTGTAGACAGGTTCTACTGTAATTAAACGCGCATGCGCCCGGCTTTGTTCTTTTACCCCTCTCATGCTGAAAAGAAAACAATATCTGCTCAAAGTCTTCAGGTGAGACGCCGAGTTATCTGGTGTCTCATCTTGGTTCACGCTGTTTGCATAAACCAGTTTCGCACATGAGAAAAGTAGTTTTCATAACATTAGCCATACTTTTACAATATGCAAATGCATATATTATGTTCGAAGGATATACTCTAAATCCATTTGAAGTCCACTCTCTCACAGAGTTCAAGAGCATCCTGATTTTATTTTTGAACAAATACTCGTAAGTATCATTTCTTGAATTGTTAATCCTTTATTGCATATATATTACGCCTTTTAACGTATTTTTCAGACAAAATATATCCTGTGATCCGAATCGACTTTGTTTTCTTATTGAATATATATATTTTTATCTCATTCTATAGTTTCTGAAGTAGCCAAAACTTCCATTGTGCATTGTCCATTATTAAATTAAACTTGAAACTTAATCACTTGGTTAAACGCCTACTTTTGTAAATAATGCATTCAGTGGTGTTGTACATTGACAAAAATAAAAAAAAATAATAAATAAAAATCGGGAGAGGATATATAATACACAAATATACCTTTAACAAAGCATAAAAACTAATATCCTTAAAACGATGGTTCAAAACCTGTTATGATATACAGAAATCCAGACTTTATATTATATAAAGTACTTTATACAACTAAAGCGGGCAGTTCCTAAGACATATTAAAAAAGTTAGTCTAAGTGTCTGAAATAATGCGTTTTTAACTTTCTTTTAAGGGATTAAACATTTTCTGCTCTTTTAATCTCGCTAGGAAGCCTTTTCCAAAGTCGGGGACCAACTGTCCTAAAACTTCTATCACTGAATGTCTTTCTTTTGTTAAAAGGCACAACATACATCTCTGGAGCTTTGCCTACCGATCTCAGACTGTGTTATGGTGCTGGCTTTGCAAGAAGTTCTATCAGACAAACGACCGCGTGGTTGAGAGAGTAATTGTACATGTATGTCGATATCTTAAAAGTGAACCTAGCATTGATAAGTAACCAATGTAAGTCTATAAGAGATTGTTTGGGGCTGTCTGGAATTTTCTATTCAAAACGTGTTTAGCGCACATATTTTAGATTCGCTGCAGTTTATCTATATCACATTGTGCAATTCCGTATAGGATGACATTACAATAACTAGTGCGAAAACAAAAGTTACGGAAGATTCTTTTGTCAAGTATTTCCTAATACATTTTATTCTACAGAAGTTAAACATGGCAACGCGACACTTTCTTTTCACGTGTTCTTCGAAGGTCAATGATTCATCGAGAAAAGCGCCTTGGTAGCTAATACACGTTTCCGATTCAACAACATCTCCTGCGATATCAATTGAATGTGAATGTGTAGTGCATTTATTCGGCTGATGAATTCAGTTTTTGCTGTGTTCATTATTCCTCCCCCCCCCCCATATTTATATGGGGGAGACATATTGTTTTCGTGAGAGTTGTTTGTCTGTCCGTCTGTCTGTCTGTCTGTTTGTCCGTCACACTTTTTCCGGACGATAACTTCAATATGCCTGATGCCAGTTTATTTAAACTTCATATATGGAAAGAGCATAATGAGAGGAAGTGTCATGCACAAGGTCCATAACTCTGGCTTCACTAATATAGGAGTTATTGCCCTTGTAAAAAATCACACTTATTTGTCCGGACGATAAATCCTATATGGCTCATGCCATTGGATTGAAACTTCATATATGGAAAGATCATGACGAGAGAAAGTGTCAAGCACAAAGTCCATAACTCTGGCTTCACTAATATTTGAGTTATTGCCCTTTGTAAAAAATCATATTTTTTGTCAGGATGATAACTCTTATATGGCACATGCCATTGGATTGAAACTTCATACATGGAAAGATCATGATAAGAGAAAGTGTCATGCATAAGATCCTTAACTCGGGCTTCAATAAATTTAGAGTTATTGCCCATTGTACATTTGTTTAACGCTGTCTTGTCTGGACGATAACTCCTACATGGCTCTTGCCATCGTATTGAAACTTCATACATGGAAAGAGCATGATGAGAGAAAGTGTCATGAATAAGGACCATTACTCTGGCTTCAATACTTTTGGAGTTAATGCCCTTTGTTACATTTTTGGCCGATCAATAACTCCTGTTCGACTAATGCTATTGGAAAGACATTTTATTTATGGAAAGGGCATGATGAAAGTAAGTGTCATGCACAAGGGCCATAACTCTGGTATCAATATTTTTAGAGTTGTTAGCTGTTATCATTTTCTTCTTGAAAATGTGGTGTGGAAAGCGCATAATGAGGGGAAGTATCATTCATCAAGTCCATAACTTTTTTAGTGATTTCCCTTTACATATTGTTTTTATTAGAGGGGACACATCCGTTTTTGTGACAAAAACCTCTAGTTTTAAGTATGTTTTCATTCATCCAGTTATTTGTCGTTATGGAACATTCTTCAAGGTTTTGAACAGCTTGTCTTTCACTATTGGCGGTAGGTTTACAGCGTTTACTAGCAATATGGTCATCAGCGAAACCGTATACTGAGATAGACCTAATTTGAACTAATTCATATGATTGGTAACTTTATTTATTACATTAATATTCATGTATTAAACTAAGGACTATGTAGAAGCTCGCCTAAAGTGATCAGGGTGAGCTTTTGTGATCGTCTGATAACCGTCGTCCGTCGGGGTGCGTCGTCCGTCGTTCGTCGTCAACAATTTGAACCTCCTCTGAATCTACAGGATTCTTAGCTTTCATCTTTGGCACCTAGCATCATGTTTAGGTCCTTTACAAAAGTTGTATAAATTTTGCCCCTGGAGTCAAATTTGCCCCCGCTCCAGGGGTGGCCTGTTTGCAAAAAAGATATATAGTGAAAACTTTGAAGATTTCTCCTCTGAAGCTGGAAGGTTCTCAGCTTTCATATTTGGCACATAGCATCATGTTCAGATCCTTTACAAAAATTATATAAATTATGCCCCTGGGGACAAAATTGTCCCCGCCCCAGGTGTAGTCAGTTTTCAATAGAAACATATAGTGAAAGCTTTGAAAATCTTCTCCCCTGAAACTTGAAAGTTCCCAGCTTTTATGTTTGGCAGATGGCATCATGTTCATGTCTAGTACTAGTGGTTTCAGAGATACGCGCGACACAACGTGTTTCTAATTTAAAGTCATCAACGGCAATAACTCAAAAGTTATCTGGGGAGACAATTCAAAAACCCCAGGTGCTCAACAGCTCATTCTGGTTAACATTCCTGTGAAGTTTGGTGACTCTAGCCCAACTGGTTTCAGAGATACGCGCGACACAAGTTTGTGACGGACAGACATACAGACGGACGGAAGGACAGACAGACAACTCTGGCAAACAAAATATGTCTCCCCATAAATGGGGGGGGACAAAACTATATTATCTTACAAATATACAGTAAAACCAGTCTAAACCGGAATGTTTTTGGCAAGAACCATTTAGGACTATTTAGTCTGCTTAATGCAGGTTGAACATTATACAGAAAGCATAAAAAAGGATAAAAACAAACACCGGTCCCTACATAAACAAGTGAAGACAATCTTACGTGTGAAAAACTGACAACTTTCAACTCGTATATATGCCGCAATGAATGTAATACACACAGCTGATTACCGGCGCGTACGATGCACATGATGCCCGAATAACACGGGAACCAGTAAAATCTTAATTGCATAACTTTCATTACAAATTAATTGTGTGTATAATTGAAATGCGCGTGTACTGAATTTTTTCACTGTCAAAGCCAAAAAAGTTCGCACTTTAATTATGAAAAACTAACATCATTAGAAATCTAAACCCCTAACTCAGTGCGGGGTTGGAGGTTATATGCTAATACAGAAAAGAGTGTGTACCCTTTGACCAATCAAATGAAATATAAAACCCCAACAAATCACACGCGACATCACGTGTGACCTTTTCATATTCTGAAAACAGTGACAGCCATGTTTATTGTTTTACAGAGCAGAACCGTTTAATCGGATTAGGGGTTTGACAGGCCCAGAGGCAATTACATCCCGTCAACAGGCTTGTTTTATGAAACGGAGTGCCTATTGCCACGTATTTTTATAACCGGTGAAAGGGTAAAAATCACACGCATCGTGGGAGTTACACTATACGGCAATAAAATCAGATAGCATTCTAATATCATGATTAAAATGCATTTATTTGGACGAATTACACACCTAGATAAGTAAGATATATTTTGTAACACTATTTCTTATAAGCAGAATGTATGCAGACTTTGAAATATAATCATTTTTGTTCGTTATATGCAAAAGTAGGCCTAATTAGCTGCCCAAACTAAGTTCAGATTATATCCAACTTTCGGGATGAAGAAATTAAGGCTCAAAAGAATGAACGAAATAATATTAACGGGGAAAACAATGCGTGGTATAGAATACTATTGCAATAATAGTACGGAAAATAATGACTAGATAAATTACCCACCTTAGTGTTGATCCACTTATAAGTAAAATTCCATATGATTATTAACTAACGACACATTCACATAAATCCACAATAATCTATTTCACTTATGTGAAAGTGAAAGTATCCCTGCTTCCCACAAGCGTCCTTGGAATACTAAAGAAACGAATGCAAAAGTCAGCTAGGTTTGACTGATAACTCAGCATGCAAGCCGAGTTTATGTCAGCTTTGATACACAACAGGCGCGTAGGCAAGTTTTTAAGGTTGGGGCCGCGAATGGGGTGGGTACGGGAAGGGTGTCCCCTCCCGTGCCGATTTTTTTTTTAAAATTTGTGTTTTCTTAGATGCGATTTCCATGCATTTTAAGACAATTACTAAACTGTTTACAGCTTTTGTTATTATACCAACAAAACGTCATTCTGTTTGTCGATTCCCTGCGTTGCAAGGAAACTTAATCTGGTACAACTGAACTATTGTTGTATCAAACAAACATAAGAAACGACGAGAATACATTTATAAAATGTAAAAACAAAAACTCTGCATTTTTAATACATAACATCATAATTATCAACATTTGTTATAGCAGCATGCATGTATTAGCCCTTCGTCTGCAAGACATGAACTGTCATATGCACACAGTGTAGATCTAGATGAGATGCCGAGTAACTCGATGTCTCATTAGAACCCAAGTGTGTCAGAACCCGTCAGGCGTATGACCAGTGACTTGATGCCACTGTTCTATCGACATCATATCTCAGAAAACATTTAACCCTTTCCTTCATATAAACGTGTTTTCACGTATTCGCAAACAGAGAAGACCTAGATCAGACGGCTCCTAGAGGAACCGTCTGATCAGGGTCTGCTCTGTTTGCTAATATATTTGTTTCTTTACTTTCTAAAATGGCTTCAATTGTGTCTAATTTGTCAATGAATATCCAGTAGGTATTTAAATTTGTAATACAGTACACGGAAAGGGTTAAAACATTTCTTACATTGTCTAAAATTGTCCAAAGATGGCCACGCGGCCTTCAACACCACGGACAGACTCGTTTGCAACTTCAACAACGTCAATGTCATCCGTGGCATCCTTGTAAACATGTATAACCATTGTGTGATTCAGCCGCTGCTGAGACATTGTTGAACGGAGGTAGGTCTGCTGTTTCTCGTTTGTGCGCGGAGGATAGCAGGTCCCTGACGCCACGCCTATGTTTTGGAAGGGTTAAATGTCTGTCAACGGCCTCTCCATGACATTCAGACTGCTCAGGGTTCTTGATACCAAAAGTTCGTTTAGGAAATTTTATGTTTTTGGGGTTGATTTGGTGCATCCATTTCAAAGATGATTTTTAGAATGAATATCAAATCTAAATGCTAATGTGCTATTTCTTACTTTGAGTATAATCAATATGAACAATTATATGAGTAATTAATTACCTTTAAAGTGTTTGTTTTTTAATTACTTTCTCTTAGGTTCTTTTCGGTATTCCAGTTTCACCATCAAAAGATTGCGCCAATAAAGTTTTCTCGGCTATACAGATAAAAAGGTAGTAAAAGTTTCCTATAGTGGACCAGTCGTTAACAACACGCGTCATTAATTAAATCATCGCTAATCCGTAACTATCGGTTTGAAACTTATGTTAATTGCAAAACCAAGGGATTAAAACCGCGGCTCCAACCACGGTGGAGCGGCGGCTATACTGAAGGCTTCATGCTCGCGGCCCCAAATCCGCAGGTGGCCAAAATATTGGGGCCGCGGCCGCGGCCTCTGCGGCCCCATTGCCTACGCGCCTGCACAAATATCACAGTCGGTAAGTACGAGTTGTTTGCAATGCAAACACCAAACACCACGCACACGACAGCTTAATTACGTCTAACAACGTTGGTAAGCCGACAAACGCATTAATTGGTGTTACTCATTCACACCCGTAAACGTCTAACATCAACCAAACCTACTGTTGAGCAAACGTTGACCAAGCTGAATGACACATGATTTACCATATATAAGCTTCAGAGAAATCAAATTTCATCGAATAATCTGTTTCTTACGAGGCAAAGACTTCTTTTGATGCCATGTTCTGTACGTCGGAGATTTCATCCTCAAGTACCTGGATGTTGGAAACGGGTGTAAACAGAGCAGACCCTGATCAGACGGCCCCTATAGAAGCCATCTGATCTGGGTCTACTCTGTTTGCAAATGCGTGAAAACACGTTTACCTAGTATACTGACGCCTTTTTGCAGTAATCCTCAAGTACATGTACCTGGATGTTGGAAACGGGTGTAAACAGAGCAGACCCTGATCAGACGGCTCCTATAGGAGACATCTGATCTGGGTCTACTCTGTTTGCAAATACGTGAAGACACGTTAATCTCGTGTACCGGAGCCTTTTTTGCACTGAAAATGGTAATAAACGTTCGAAAAAGAAATTGTAACATAACTGTTTGCAAAAAATCTTGAGCAAAACTGTATAAAATCATGTATAACATAAATTACGTGTCACTAAGCAAAGGGACATTACCGCTGAAAATTGTAAATGCTATTAGACTAGGTCATCGTTCCTTTGGTGCCACGTACGGCGATTTCTCCCTTATTTTAAGACATAAAACTACTTTTTTCATTGTAATAACTATTTCATATATCAGGTTTTCTGATACAATTTTTTTTTCGGAAATCCGGAGGGGAACTATGTAGAATCCCATCTTACAGAAAATACGGGTCAATAAGCAAAGGGTCATCACCGCTGACAAAGTCAATGATATTAGGCTAGGTTATCGTTCCTTTGCTGCCACGTACGGCGATTTCTCCCTTATTTTGAGACATAACATTAGTTTATTCATTGTAATAACTAATTCATATATCAGGTTTTTCTAATACAATTTTTTTTTCGGAAATCCGGAGGGGAACTATGTAGAATCCCGTCTAACAGAAAATACGGGTCAATAAGCAAAGGGACATCACCGCTGACAAAGTCAATGATATTAGGCTAGGTTATCGTTCCTTTGCTGCCACGTACGGCGATTTCTCCCTTATTTTGAGACATAAAATTAGTTTATTCATTGTAATAACTAATTCATATATCAGGTTTTTCTAATACATTTTTTTTCTTCTGAAATATTGAGCGAAATATGTAAAATTCATTCAAACAGAAAATACGGGTCAATAAGCAAAGGGACGTCACCGCTGAAAATTCAATGACCGTAGGCTAGGTTATCGTTCCTTTGCTGACACGTACGGCGATTTCTCCCTTATTTTAAGACATAAAACTATTTTTTTCATTGTAATAACTATTTCATATAGCAGGTTTTCTAATACAAATTTGTTTTTTCTGAAATATTGAGCGAAATATGAAAAATTCATTCTAACAGAAAATACGGGTCAATAAGCAACGGGACATCACCGCTGCAATTTCAATGACCGTAGGCTAGGTTATCGTTCCATACATCAGGTTTTCTATACAATTTTTTTTCTCTTGAGAGAATTATGTAAAATCCCGTCTAACAGAAAATACGGGTCAATAAGCAAAGGGACATCACCACTGAAAATGCTTTCACGTACGGCAATTTTTCTCTTATTTTAAGACATTACACTAATTTTACCATTGTAACAAATAGTTCATATATTAAGCTTATTATTACACATCTGTTTGCAACAAAACTGGAGCAAAAATGTACATAATAAGGTATTAAAAAGCCATACGTGGCACTAAGCACTGTACTGATCTACTTTCGTGATACTAAGACATCTCAAATTATAGTAAAAAAATGAAAAATCGTCCATTTCTTCGTTTTATACAATAACAGACTTTCATTTATTCATGTAACACATTAAAAGTAAAATAAATTTCTAACTTTTTCTTTTTCTTTTATAATAAGACTATTTGTATATATAGGCCGGAAACTTTCTTGAGATGGGGGTGATTTTCACGAAAAGGTGATTATTATATGCATACGTGGTTTTAGATGACTTGCTAGTGACACGTAATTACGTGGTAATAGACTCTGCCTTTATGAATATACTTGGTTGCTTGAAATCATACTTGATTTAATTTGTAATTTTGTATAATTACGTTGAACCTTTCAAGTACGTGAGTGGGCGGGGAAACAAAGTAAAGTCAGTTTCGTTCGAAATTAGTTTATTTTAGGATGATGGGGGTTTATGTAAGTACCCAGATACTAGATATTTTTACCGGAGTTTACGCGGCGAAAATATATGAGGAATATTTTTACGAAAATGACATTGGTCGTAAAAATAAGTAAAAATTAGCAGCAGGTAAAAATAACCCGTTATACGGTATGTCGTCCGCCATTTGTAAGTTGAAATGAACGTGTTTACAATGGGAAAACGTTGTTTTTATGCATGAAATATCTATTTAAAGATGGATTCAAGGGAAACTTGGGCACAGAGTTCCTGAAACGATGGCACAAGTGGTTTAAATTTGATCTCGATCCGGTAAGAAATGAAAAAAAAATCTCGATTCAAATTCAGTGACAATGTAAAATGAAATGGACAGTAGTGTAGTGCATATCTCTGAAACCACTAGGGCTACAGTCACCAAACTTCACAGGAATGTTGACCAGCATGAGTTGTTGTGCACCTGGGATTTTTAAATTGTCTCCCCCTGATAACTTTGGAGTTATTGCCCCTGATATGATTACTTAAAATTAGAGAAACTTTGTGTCATACATATCTTTAAAACCACTAGGGCTAGAGTCACCAAACTTCACAGGAATGTTGACCAGCATGAGTTGTTGTGCACCTGACTGATTTCCCTGATAATTGTTGAGTTATTGCCCCTGATATGATAACTTAAAATTAGAGAACTTTGTGCTGCAGATATTTCTGAATGATGAAGTTATAATGATAAGGCAATCAAGTGAGCTTTCAGTGTTCATTCATTAATCAACTACTTTAAGGTATACCTTGTAATGCCTTTGTAAACAGTACACCCAGATCAGACATCTCATAATGGAACAGGAGCTGTCTGATCAGGGTCTGCTCTGCTTGCATTATGAAATGATATAGATCTTATTCTACAGTTTCTGTCGTGGACCTGTGTTGTGCCATTATGAAATATTATCTAATTGATAGCCACGATGACATCATTTCTCATATGAATATTCATCGAGTATTCGACGGTTGAAAGGAGCCTAGGTTTAGTTAGTCCGTGGTCGTTGTATACAGGTTTAGTGTAATAAAGCTGTCAGAATCTAGTGACAAACAGAGCAGATCCTAGTTAGACATTGCGTTCCTGTTCATAAGCTGATCTAGCGCATGTCGAGTGTTTGTCATATAAATTTCAATACCCAACTCTTATACCGCTACAACAATACCACGTCTACGCAATGTTGGTTATGGGGTACACTATTGAAAAACTATTGAACGAGCATTAACCCCTTCACCGCCAATGTCGCAAAAATGCACCACGACAAATAGTACAGTCCAAGGACAGATGACACCTTGAAAAAGCGTCGTCTGATCACGGAGTTCACTTTTTGTCTCAAACTCTATTTCTACATATATGCTTTATGCCTTTGAAAAAATTGCATTTATATATCTTTTTTTCTTATTTTACTGAATGATTTAACAAAATTGGATTGCAGACGACAATTAGAAATTTGGCGCCGAAAGGGCTAAACAACATTTAGGCTGATGTGACGCTAAGTTACTCTGCGTCTCATCTAGATTAAAAGTTGTTTTCAAATGCAAGTCAGATCCCGGTTGGTGGGAGAAGGGCTGATATCGCTGAAATAGAGAAGTACATAGTCTTATACAATAAAACATTTCGACCGTGACCTCCCAAATATGCGTAAGCGGCAATCAAAAAAGAGGTCTAGCTATGTGTCTGTAAGGCAGGTGGTAGCTTAATGCATTTCAAAGGTAATACAGAAAGCTCCTATAGAAAACTTTCGGCATTACTTATGCCTTGCATTAAGCAACCAGTTGCTTTTTAGTCTCATATCGTCAATAAACGTATGGTCGCTTAAGACAGGTTCTATAGTATATCTATATATTCAATCCTTTACTTCATAGATATGTTTTAACCCTTCGCTTGCTGAATTTTATAATACATTTCTCCTTCTTTACTCATGCCCTGTCGTATAATTACATATATCTTCACTGTGTACAAGTATTTCGCTATGCAATCACTGCTGTGGAGGGGACTGGTTGCACAACCAACTTGTAAATAGTGCAGACTCTGATGAGACAGCTCCTGCAGGAGCTGTCTCATCTGGGTCTTCACTATTTACAGGTAGGTATATTGACGTGAATAGCAAGCGAAGGGTTAAAGAAGTATTCGCACGCAGAGTAGACCAAGATCAGACGGCACATGGGGGAGCCGTCTAGTCTGGGCCTTCCCAATAAAATTCTACAGCTTATTTCATGGACAAAACATCATTTGTTGATTTGGCATTATAAAAAATGCTGATGTGAAATTTTCATGAGGGAAATGTTAAAGGCAGGTGGTAGCTTAATGCAGGGCGATCGTTGGGCAAAAGGCACCATGGGAGCTTTTTCTGTCGTCCTGCTTTAAGTAACCATTGCTTTTGAAGTCTTTTAACCACTTAATTTGTTTACATTTGCAAACTGCTTGGGTCCAGCTAAGACGTCGATTAACTCGGCGTCTCGTCATCCAAGCTGTTTGTCAAGTACAAAAACATTCCCAGAAAGGTACAGTTAAACCTGTCTTAAGCGACCATTAAAAAGGGTGTCTAATTAAGTATCTGTAAGGCAGGTGGTAGGTTATTGCAGGTCCAAATACAGAAAGCTCGTATAAGCTCCTTAAGACTCTAATCAATATAAGGTCCCTTAAGACAGGTTCTTCTGTATTAAGGAATCGGATGTACAGTATAACCTGTCTTAAGCGACCATTAAAAAGACGTATAATTATTGGATTGTGAGGCAGGTTGTGGCTTATTGCAGCTGAAAAGTAATGCAGAAAGCTCCTATATGTGGTTCTGTATTTCTTATGCACTGTATAAAGCAACCACCAGCTTTTTCATAAACCTATTAATAAATGAATGTTCGGTTAGTACAGGTTCTACTGTGAGTGAAAATACAGCATACCAGAGTCAAGACAGACATTTCTTTTCGGCAGGGCAGTGGTTAAATGCGGTCGCTTGACCTATTCCCTCATATCGTTGTTTTGTCAATGCCTCTGTATACGTTACTTTTTGAAAGCACTCTTATAAATAGAGCATTTAATCAAAAAGGAGCAAATGCTCTATTTATCACACTGTTTTAACAACTACTCAATTTTAAAGTTTTATTTTTTTCTAGTAAACGCTCCTTTTCAGCAGATTTGTTCAAAGAGGTTGTGTCTAAAAGTAGCCAATGAGAGAATAGTTTAAGGGCGATTCTACTTTACTTCAAGTAGACGGTAACGGAATGGCAGGCTTGTGTATCCGCTAATAGGTGCGTCCATATGTCTTAAATAACCTGTAATTTATGCGTACATTTAACCCTTTACTCAGCGAATATTCATATTATAAATAATGACATCATGAATGTTGAATAGGTTAGCTGGTATAATGGCACATGTACATTAGAATAACTAGCTAATGTACATAAGAATAATAAGCCATGACAGAAACTGTAGAATCAGATCTATATCGTTTCAAAAGCAAAAGCGCAGACCCTGATTAGATTGCTCCTGCAGGAGCCGTTTGATGTGGGTGTACTCTTTTGCAAAGGCGTAGAAAGACGTATTTATGGAGCAAAGGTTTTACCCAAGCCCAGCACCCTTTGCACCCATGTTATGGACCAGTGCCTCTCTGTTATGTTATACCAAACAATCGTTACGATTCGTATGATGCAAATCTGGGCCCATGCTTATTAAGGTTTTTAGTTGAGTCTGAGTTCGTTCTCAAACTTGTGATTGGTCAGATTTGAGCCAAAGAGGCTCAAATCTGATCAAAACTTGAGAATGAACTCAGACTCAACTAAAAGTTTTATAAGCATGGACCCAGGGCTGTAAAATAACCCAGATTTTAGGACAAGGTTTATACCCGCGGTACGACCCTATTCAACTCAAGTTGATACCACTGTTGTTTCTTTTATTACACGGAGCATTGACTTGCATAAAGTATTCATTGCAGTTATGGCAGAACGACATAAATTGCATTTGGATGTAATTTTTTATTATATTTAGATTGTCATAAATCCATGTAAATTCATATTTATGCAGATCAAAACTATATAAGTCGATGAAGCTTCGTATTAACCTATTTGGGCTCACTGTCCCTAAAAGGAGATCAGCAAACAGCGAAGATCCGGATAAGAGGGTTCCCGAATGAGTCATTTGATCAGAGTCTGCACCGTTTGCGGAACCCATTTATGCCAGTGGCTTATACCAGCATATACTCGTACCTTGTTTGATGTGCCCTTTTAAAAAGGATGACTTCCTATATAAGGGCTGGACGGGGTTATCTTATATAATACATGTATTGGAAATAAATGGGTTAAATTTCATGATAATACAAGATATAAGTTTTATAACTTCTTATTAGAAAAGAATTCGCGTGTGTGTTAGTATCATTTCTCTTGGATAATGTGTACAGTAATTAAGTATTGCAGATCAGTTGATACGTTTACAGTTTGAAAGTGTGCATCGATAGCCTTTACAGTGCGGGACACGATTCACTAATATATTTTGCAAACAGTGTAGACCCACTGATAGGGCTCCAAGAGGAGCCCTCTCATCAGGGTCTGCAGTTTGTCGTATTACACTTTTCATTAGAAAAATCACTAAATAGTCACCATAAGCTTGGCCTGTTTGAATGGTCCATTTGAATAGTAAGCATTGTAGAGGTAAAAACCCTTCTATAGCGATCAGCGAAAACAAGTTTAATGCTGGGTCTGTAAGACTAGGGCTATTTGCAATTGGAGCTTTCCGCATTATTTTTGTTCTATAATAAGTAGCCACCTGCTATTCAAGATACCTATGCTCCATTAAGCCTTTCCCAATGTAATTGTTTAATACATTTGTATTCATGCATCAAATAATGACATCACGAATATCTATTAGGGCCTAGATGATATTTTATAAAGGCATATGTATACAGTGTGTTTCTGCTCCGACAGAAAATGTGTAATCAGACCTGTATTATACCGTAAGCAAACAGAGTAGACTCTGATTAGACGGCTTCTATAGGAGCCGTCTGATCTTGGTCTAGTCTGTTTGCAAATGCGTGAAAATGTGATTATATGAAGGAAAAGGTTAATTACGTTGTCACTGACTCCCTATACCGTAGTTCTACTTTTGTTGTGTTACTGCTTTTTTGTTTGTTCGTATTCGGGGTTGTTTTGTTGTTGTTTGTTTGTTGTTGTTTGGTTGGGTTTTTTTTTTTTTGGGGGGGGGGTTGTTGTTTTTTGTTGTTGTTTTGTTGTTGTTGTTTGGTTTTTTTTGGGGTTTTTTGTTTTTTTTGTTTTTTTGTTGTTGTTTTGTTTTGTGTTTTTTTTTGTTGTTTTTTTTTTTTGGGGGGGGGGGGTTGACTTGAACAAAAATGAGGTCAATCCATCATTTCTTACCCTTTATCTGATAAAACTCCCTTTGATGCATTTTTAAACACCATAGACCCAGATCAGACCCAGATCAGACGGCTGCTGTTGGGGTCATTTGATCTTATGGATAGTATAGATATGTTACTACAGGTTGTGCAATGATAAACACACATTTGTTCATGTTGCCAGTATGAAATTCAGTTAAATAATAATCATTAAGTCATTGAGTCATACGTGAATTTATATTTATCAGGGATTAATTTGTTTCAACAAACACAAACTACTTGATTTTATGTAGTTTTATTTTACTTGATGTTATGTCTCTTTAAAATATGTGGCCAGAACAAAAGACAATTTTAATTGGACCAAATCTATTTTGCAAATGTCGGCCCGGAATGTTCAAATATTCTTCATTGCGTATAAAGATCATCAAACGTATAGACATGGCCAGCATTGATATATGTGTATATACAGTAAAACCTCTCTATAACGGCCACTAAATTGAGTTAATTAGTTGGTATACTAAGGCATGTGGCTGCTTAAAGCAAGATGAAAGTAAAACAGAACGCTCCAATAGGAGAGTTCTGTTTTACTTTCAACTTGCTTTAAGCAACCACCTGCATTTAACAAAATACTTGATGTAATTAAGTGGCCGTTATAGAGCGGTTATACTGTACAATTGAACCCATAGAAAGCGACCAACCTAAGTATAAATACGGATGTCTTTAAAAACAGGTGGCTGCTTACGTAAGTATAAATTTGTCCTTCATTATTAAGCTACCATCTGCCTCTACGATCCGACATTAGACATTTTTGTGGTTATATTGAGGGGTGTTGCTGTATATAGCAGATAACAATTACATGTATAATATAAATATTAAAAGTGAGACTAGATAGCAAGTAGCCCCACCCCCTGAATTTCTACGGAAATGAAAATAGCTGTCAATTAAATAGATCATGTCTCGAAAAATGTATGTTCGGGCTTTTCTAGCAATATACGCCCTTATTAACCCTTCTCCTGCTATTCACGTCAATATACCTACCTGTAAATAGTGAAGACCCAGATGAGACAGCTCCTGCAGGAGCTGTCTCATCAGGGTCTGCACTATTTACAAGTTGATTGTGTAACTAGTGCACTCCACAGCAGTGATTGCACAGCGAAGTACGTGTACAGCGTGAAGATATATGTAATTATACAACAGGACATGAGTAAAGAAGGAGAATGTATTTTAAACTTCAGCAAGAGAAGGGTTAATCCTGAGGGTCTGATCAGGCTCTCCATTGTTTATCATAATTGGGAGCAAAGAAATCATTTGCTGGGTCATGTCAATCAATGTATCCTTATACCAACCGCCTATGATTGTGGCGACTGGCAATGTAGGATATGTTGATATATAAATAGATCATTTCCACGAAAGATACAAGGAAAATATTTACATAAGGTATGGTGATATATAAATAGATCATTTCCATGAAAGATAGTCCGGTATTATGTAGTCCTATATGCACTTATATAAGTACACCAAAGAGTTACAGCATAAATACTTAAATGAATAAACACTGGGGTCTATAGAACAGATGTTTGCTTAATGCAGGAAGAAAGTTATGCAGAAAGCTATTACTAGAGCTTTTTCTGTACGACTTTCGTCCTGCGTTAAGTTATCACCTTAACTCTTACAGTGCGTGACACGAGTCACTAATGTCATTTGCAAACAATGTAGACCCAGATGAGAGGTATTGTCTAGGAATCCTCTCACCAAGGTCCGTACTGTCATTTTACTCTTTTCTTCGGGAAAATCCCTACATATTCACCATTAGATTGACCAGTTTGAATATCGGATTAGTTCATTTGGAAACCAGTAGCGTAGCACAAGCACGTGCCTACACATCGATAAAAAAAAGTGGAAAAAATAAAAACGCTAAAAATGCAATCAAGTGTAAGCGTGTGTGTGTGTGTGTGTGGGGGGGGGGGGTTATAGAGCACTATCAATATGATACCAGTGCAGACTTTGTGAAAGTAGCAGACGTAAGTTACCAAGTCAGAAAATATAACCGAGCGGTCCTTTAGTGGCATGAAGATATGAAGAGGTTTAACAAGAGAGCCAGAGGGTACAATATACGCCCGTCGAGGCTTTGTTCAACATAAACTGAGGTTAACATATTTGGTAAACGCAAATTTTAAGTCCAATTGTGCCACCTTGACCTTTGATTTTCCCCACCACTGATTTTTGTTTTGGTGAAATCCGTGTGTTTGATTGGTTGAATTCTGTCACGTGATGATATCGAAGAGTAAAACTTATACACGGTCACTAGAAATCCAATACACTGTCAGTAACTAGGTTACTTCCCCTGCCAGCGTAGAGCATACACTTGAGGTAATGGCAGCACGGTCTTTTGGTCAGCAAATGGTTACTGAGTAAATTAGATTTTATTCTAAATAGTTGGGCATCCAACTGAGGAAAATGAGTCGAGCCATGGCATGATATAGTAGAATTTGGCATGCACTGGATATATAATATTTGATGTTTTGGTATTCAGAAAATACCCCATGCCACCTGAAATGTTGCCATTGTTTCTCTTAATTAGGTCAAAGGTCAACTAAGTGCATATTTTATATACGTTATTTGAGAAATCATTATATCTTTATCAATTTTAGGTGTAAAATAATAAACATAGTACCAAAATGAAGGTTAAACATTGGCCTTTAATTTGCACTTAGTTTGTGTAAAATATATTATTTACATATTCGTGAATATTAATGAGAACATCCAAAAACAGTACAAAATCGTTAAAATAAACATGTGACGATGATACATGTTGTCATGTTTTCGCCATTGTTGCTAGTTAACAAACAAATATGATATCAAAATAAAGGTTATACAGAATGCTACTGGAACAAATAACTGTATGCAGTCATACCAGCTATATATTATGCACAAGTACTTTTTAATAGTGATGTTACAGGTTACAGAAATCGTAACCGGTTAATCGGATGAGACTTAAGATGCTACATAGACAAGTTGGAAGTATTACACCACCCATTAACAATCATTGAAGAGACATTGTCAAAAGTTTGGTTATAACGTAGTCTCATTAATGACCCGTAAGACAGCATGCTAATTTTGTGACAGTTGCCGTCTGCCGGGATAGCGTTAAAACCGAAAGTAGCTCGATATCACCATTTAGAGTACACAGATGTGAACTAGGTTATAACTATCATTTATCGTGACTTCGGGTTTCTTCCTTTTGTTAAATGAACACCACTTTACAACACAACGTGTTATTATTTGTTGTTTATTGAATAAAAACTTTGCAGTCAATGTGTATTCATCAAACGCCAATTAGATGTTGTTTGACAAAGTCGGTGTCTACTTCCTAGGCAAATTTGGTTCTAGTAAAATACCACCATCGTCATGACTTGCTTTTTGCATTGAATTTTAGAGAATTCAATATGGATATTTCATTCCAAAGAGTTTGGGTTTTTTTTAGTATTAAAGTGAATGAAGTGATACAAATGATTTAATTCCGACGTGCTGTCACACCGAATTTGTTCTTTGTAAGCTGGCAGTGTTTTATACCAAACCAAAATCTGTTACACTTCTGTAATTAGAAATTGTAAATACATGTAAAGCAAAATATGCAAACAGTATTGACCAAGATCTGATGCCATAACTGAGACATATGCAAACAAAATTGACCAAGATCTGATCCTATAACGTGTACATATGCAAACAGTATTGACCAAGATCTGATCCTATAGCTTGGACACATGCAAACAGAATTGACCAAGATCTGATCCTATAGCTTGTACACATGCAAACAGTATTGACCAAGATCTGAGGACTCCTGGTTCAGTTATTTGATCAGGGTCAAGACAGGACGTTGAACTCGTGGATGTCAGTGGTTTATATCAGTGTCAAACATCTGATTTGGACGAACAGTCCGAATGTGGGACTGAAAGGGTTAAGTGCGTATAATGCTTTGAAAACAGTGTAGATCACTAGCTAAAGTGAAACAAGAGACAAACTGTGGTCTGTATGCTTCGTATTACATTACCCTCTAAATATGCATTGAAGCTCATGCTGCAAAAAAAAAGAAAGCTTTAAAGCCATGATGAAAATGTTGGTATATGGTTTTCAACACCCATCTTTCGCCTTCAGTAACTTAATAATTTGAATAAATGTTTGCGATCTACAAAGAGAATAGGTGCACCGGTGTATTAAACTGCGTTTGTTTTCGGCATCGTCTCCATTCCATTGTGATATTGGATATTACCTTCTATTCACAACATGACATTGGAGATCATGATACAAGGATAATATACAGACATTACTATTTACCACAATGCCATCCTTTACGAAGCCTGTAATATGAGATAAATGCATGCACATCGGGTTACAAGCAGTAAGGAAAACAAGCATAAAACCTTTTCCAACGGATGCACTGTGACAGCTGCTTCAACATGTTTCCGTCTCATACTTACGCGTAATCCGAAATTTGTAACTTTCTCAGCAACTGTTGATCGGGTTGCAAATGGCTTGGAACCTGCTAAGACACCGCGCTGGCATTGTTTCATCTGGTTACAAATTGTATGAAACTTTGCCAAACATGACGCAACTAGTTGGTTAAGTGCTAATTTAACACCGTATGGAGCATCCTTGTTGTAATGTTAAACGATTATGCAAAACGTATGATACCCTAGTTAACCAAACAGTTTAAAAAGCGAAGATATGCTATATATATGTTTACGTATAAATATTCTCTTAACCCGTAACCCTTTACTCAATACACCAGCTTTTAACAACATTGCAAACACAGTATACCCTGATCAAACGGCTTAACCCTTTATTTATGTTAGAAATAATGAGCCGTCTGATCTGGGTCTTCTATTTGCTAAACGTGTTTGTCCCTAACTAAATTTTGAACAAACTACCCTCCATAAATATGGCTCCACCCTTTACTCCATGAATATTTATGTTAGAAAAAAATAGCCGTCTGATCTGGGTATTCTCTGTTTGCAAAACTTATATCATTTCAAGGGTTGTATGTAACACTTAGGAAAATTAAGTGAGGGACATTTTGTCTGTGGAGTAAAGGGGTTAAGCTAGATTTATGGAGGGTATTTTGTCCAAATTTAAGTGAGGGACAAAACGTCCGCCTTGTAAAAATGATGAGGGACAAAATGTCCACCCTTGCAAAAACACGGGGGACGAAATGTCCACCCTTGCAAAATCACGAGGGACAAAATGTCCACATTTGCAAAACCATGGGGGACATAATCGTCCACCCTGGCAAAATTGAGTGGGGACAAAATGACCGGGGTTCTTGAACCCGGTGTTTAATGACAACGTGTGGATTGGCCTGATTGGAAGAGGGTAATGGACCAATGCGACACTTACTTATTATGAGAGGCGCATCGAACTATGTATTTGTTTTGAAAATGCAACCTGTTTTCAATATGCCCAAGCGGTTAATCTATTTGCAAAATCGTAACCGGATAACCGGATCAGAAACGGTTAACCGGTTTACCGGTTAACCTGTAACATCACTAATTTTAAAGTAAAGTGGATTGGGTAAATGAACACCTAAACAAAACTTTCAGTTCTGTTTAAAGTAATTAATTAATTTGTATGGATATTTGCTGGATCGGTACAATTAACACCATCGCAAACACATGTTAGTGTGCTTTTCAAAACTGCTTTGAAGCATTTCAGCGAATAGATTTGCACTTGATTTTGCACCCATAAACATCAGGTGCAGTTGGTACATTTTCAAACCACTTGTAAGGGTTCGGCACCATCTTGCTATGCGTTAATATCAATAGCATTAATTTCTGTATCTATGATCTCATATCTATGTACCAGCTTGATAGTTTGTTCAAGCAATGTTTAGTTCTACTGCGTCCTTTGTTGGTGGATGCAGTTCAAGTGTTTCCTTAACCTTAACCATATTGAGTAATTATTGCATCATCAATGGATTCTCCATTGGCATCAAACATCAAACGTCTGTGTATGGCCGTACAACTCTTCAAATGTCTAAAAGCAGATATTCCTCCAACCGGTCTTCTTTCCGATTCCAGTGAAATCAAGGGTTGTGTCACATCCAGTTATTGCATGAAACCCAAAACTGTTCCGGAGATAACTTGCGGAAAATACAATTTTGTTTTCTTGGAGGTCCCAGCTCTCATCTAGACTCCAATCTAGTACATCAAAATATTGGCATTTGACAACTATCCAGCCTTGACCCTTTCTAGCAGCATCCAAACCTTTAAGGCATGCAAGACAATCTATGTATCCACCTAGTCACGATTTGGGACACTTCATGTCTGCATTTGCCTTGAATGACGATATTCCAATGCATCTGTTGAATACTGCAATACTAGTATACTACATCAACTCTTTGTCTGTGGCTTCTGCTTCTTATTTTGTTGTGCTTGGCCGCTTTAAAGCAGGCTACTCGCACCATTGTGATATGCACACAGGTGAGAGAGGGTCTAACGTTCAAATTATAAAAGCAAAGTTAAAACATTGCAAACAGAAGAATATTACATGACAGCTGAGATCCCAGCCTGGAAAGTTGGGAGCTATCAACTGATGTTATGGTAGCTTGTTCCAGATGATATTGACAACAGAGTGAAAGCAACATTCCCTCAAGAACTTGGTCCTGCAAAACCATGGAACGAATCTTAAGGAGTGTCCTCTTGTAGTTGCACCGTGAGGGTGTCAGAAGGTGGTTGTTAGCTGTAACAAAATCATTCACGGACCTATAGAACATCGCGGCCTTTACTTTTTTCTGCCTGTTTGAGCAAATCATGTTGAGCATGGCACCAATGCTGCTTCTTTTGCAATAATTCAAATAACAAATCTGGTAGCTCTATGTTGGATCATCTCCTCACGGTTTTTCATGGCCTTGGTATGTGGGCCAGGATGTGTACTCAACCTGCAGACTGATCAGGGGTTTGTAACATGCCTCCTTGGTTGACTTATGATAATTACGATCGAGATGGCGGCCTAGTGACCAAGATGGAATTCTTTAAAAAAAAAAGTCAGATCATGCAGAAAAATAGTCTGATTTCATTCTGTCATTTGTCATACCGAATACCTCAGAATGCAGGATTTGCGATCTAGGTTTCAATTTTCCCCGGGGGAGTACCCCCCCCCCACCCCCACCCCCCACACACACACAACGCACGCACGCACGCGTGCGCGCAGTGCTACATGTATGACTCTGGTGCATACACATTCAATATGCCCAAGCTACGCCCCTGGAAACTTAGCGTCATAAGTGTTAAGATGCTTGAATTTGACTTGTTTTGAAAAGTTGTACTAGAAGGGGTTTACTGTACATAGGTACGTCCCTTGTTTGCATTATAGTCATCCAAGCGTGCAAGAGCTATATTTAAGTACATGTAAATCCTTCAAAACTAAGTAACTTTAATTAGTTTAATAAGATTATGTTTGCTTCAATTTTAACCCTTCGCTTGCTATTCGCGTCAATATACCTACCTGTAAATAGTGAAGACTGCAGGAGCTGTCTCATCAGGGTCTTCACTATTTACAAGTTGATTGTGCAACCAGTGCACTCCACAGCAGTGATTGCACAGCGAAATACTTGTACACAGTGAAGATATATGTAATTATACAACAGGGTATGGGTAAAGAAGGAGAAATGTGTTTTAAAATTCAGCAAGAGAAGGGTTAAAGCACGACTTTCTTCCTAAAGACGGCTTCGAATAGTTTTGATTCTGTTGAGACACCTAATCACAACAGAGAAAGCCTACAGCACTTTTTAGAAAGTTGGGGGATTGCTTGATTTTTTTCTTAATTGCTTAAAGTCATTATAATGGGAACAGAGACTCCTAAACGAAGCGTCTGATCTGGGTCCACTCTGTTTGCAAAGGCGTAGAAATGTGAATATATGCAGAAAAGGGTTAATTATTGATCTTCTGCTTTACAGGATAAAAAGTGTTTCATAGATCATACTCTAATATAAATGATGTGTCTCCTATTATAACAGGGTCTTACTTTTACTTTAATTTCTTCGTAATGTGGGTGTGACAAATCCATGCAGAGGTAATATAAACATTTTCGAAAGCGGACACGCGTCATGTTACAGTAACAGTGACATTTTATGAGGTACATGTACGCTTCAGTTGTGTTACGACACATGCTATTTTTTTTGTCCTGTGAACTTATTTTCACTGTGCTTGTTGTTTGCTAATTAAACGTTTCCAATACCCATACAACGTTGAATTTTCAAATGGACTATTCCAAATTAAAACAGGCCCCAGACGCGGGTTTAGAGGGGGCGGAGCCGGCGTACGCTCTCCCTAAAATTGCCCAAACAAACCTTTCAAGTAGTATTTTAGATCTAGATATACTAAAAATTAATAAAACAAAGATTTAGTCTGAGTTGTTTATTTCCCTCACCCAATTACGCCCTTTTTCAACATGTATTACAAACACAGCATTTAGTTATGTCATCAAACATAACAATCTAGCCCCCCCCCACCCCTTTAAAAAAGAATTCTACGACATTATCAAACGATATTACTGGCACTAACAGGATTAAACATTGTAATACCCTTGGTGAAAAAAAAACATTACTGGAAGATCACACGGTCGCTTTATGCGGGACAAAGGTAATCTAAACAAATCCTACGGGAGCTTTCTGCATAATCCTTAAGAAACTCCTTTTCAGTTGTCGTTATTAAGCGGTTTTTAAAAGGAGGTTTTGCTGTATTTACCATATTCGATGTTCTCTCGTTTCGAATCGCACCTGGAACTTAAATACTATTAGTTACACGGTTATTTGGCAGGGTGTACGGGCTGGTATGACCGGGTTAGATCCCGTATTTCCTGAGGCGTTAGCCGAAGGAAATACGTGGTCTAACCCGGTCATACCAGCCCGTACACCCTGCCAAATTACCGTGTAACGAATTTATTACCAGTCAGAGATCAGATTTACCTAATTAAGAAACGAACAACTCTTATTTTGCTGACATTAGATCTCTAATTGTATGACGACATGACAAAGAAAGCATGACGTCACCACAGAGCAAATATGACGTCGACTCAGAGAAATTTCGAAAGAGGAATTGAAACTTCACTTGTAAACATTAACGGTAACACATTGTACGGAGAAGTTGATAGTGTTAATTTGAGGAACGTATAAGGAACAGTTTTTTACGTTTATTATCGGTTATTTGGTCGCAATCCATCCAGAATTATTGGAGTAAGGACGATATGAAATTTCGAATCGACGCTAAAAATAAAAACAAAACGAATGACGTCACGCGTCAAATTTGAATAATTCTGTATTCTCCGTGGAAGCCGCTGAATACGGTACTGTACACCCCGGCAGTTTTTGGCAAACTGACCAATCAAATTCCAAGGATTTACTCTGACTGGTAATAAATGTACATGTAGTTCGAATCTTACCATGGCACGCCGACGAGTACTGTAACAGCCTGCTTAACCCTATACTCCATGATTTTTAATGCAAGAAATTATTTCGTCATGAATACTAATTAGATTCATTTTTATAATAGAATATGAACTCAGGATATTTTGGGCATAGCAGAACTGTAGAATCAGAATTATGTTATATTATAAGCAAACAGAGCAAACCCTGACCCGACGGCTCCTCATAGGGGCCGTCTTATCTGGATTTACCCTGTTTGCAAAGGCGTAGATAGACGTATTTATGGAGTAAAGTGTTAACCCTTTCGCTGCCAATGCCGGATCTGTGATTACCTATGCAAACAGTTTGGATCCAGATGAGACGCCGAGTAACTCGGCGTCTCATCAGGATCCAAACTGTTTGTTACTGTTACTATGTTTTTGAAACAAAAATGAAGAAAATCAATGAATGAAATTGTGTAGCAGACGACAAAGTTAGCAGACAACAAAGTAAGCAGACGACAGAGTTTGGCAGCGAAAGGGTTAATCATTTAGTCGTCAAACCAATTTGTTAGAGACACCGACTGAAACGGATTCAAAATGTTTACCACTGTGCATCATACAAATTTGTAGACACGTAAAATGAAAACAAACGTAATATGCTTTTTTACATCGTAATGCGAAATGATTTTTGTTTTTCAAATCATGTTAAAAACTTTCGACAATGGATCGTAATTTGATTTTTTTTTCTCAAACTGTACGAGCCTTGTGCCTATCATATATTGTTTTCGTTTAAAGTAAAATTGATACCTTTGTTCATGGCAGTTCATGAGCGTTAAATTGATATACATTGTTAAGCTACATGTACAACAGGCAAGGAATGGTATAAACAGATACAGTTTATTGGTATATATTACAACAAAAACATACAATGACGTATTCGAATACAAGACAAATCATCAGTTTACTTTAACCCTTTCCCTCATAGAAACGTGTTTTCACGCATTTGCAAACAGAGTAAACCGAGATCAGACAGCTCCAGGAGGAGCCGTCTGATCTGGGTCTACTCTGTTTGCTTATGGAATTTGATAGATCTGTGTTTTTACTTTCTAAAATAGCTACAATGTGCCACCTTTCAGATTTGATTATAAGTGTTTTGTTTATGAATACTCAATGGGTATTAAAATTTGGACTAAAAATAGAACAGGGAAAGGGTTAAACGAATAATATGAATATTTACACAATTACAGCAAACAGAAGCATGTAATATAATGAGTTCATTTTATCAATATTTCGAGCTAAGACTAATTGGTTATATTGTAATTTAATAACAATTTCTGTAGTTTCTGGTTTTCGCATAAACTTCATATTGCATTTAACCCTTCGCTTGCTATTCACATCAATATACTTACCTGTAAATAGTGAAGACTCAGATGAGACAACTCCTGCAGGAGCTGTCTCATCAGGGTCTGCACTATTTACAAGTTGATTGTGCAACCAGTGCACTACACAGCAGTGATTGCACAGAGAAATTCTTGTACACAGTGAAGATATATGTAATTATACAGCAGGGCATGGGTAAAGAAGAAAAAAATCAGCAAGACAAAGGTTAAGCTATCGTGTAACTCAATGTCTCTAAGCTAATCAGGAACCACGCTGTTTGACACTCGGTCAACGGTTTCTGAAATGCTTGGTCATATAGGACGACGGACATAGTAAACATTTCTCCAGACCCAACTGTGAGCAGGCATAACTGTTCACATTGGGATGAGAGTTAACCCTTACCGGCGCGGATTTTCAGATGGATTATTTCAAAAGTCAAACAGGACAAGCTTAGGGTGAATATTTATGAATATTTCTAAAGAAAAGTGTAACATGACAAACAGTGCAGACTTAAATGAGGTGGGGGCTCCTCTAGGAGCCATCTCATCTTTGGGTCTACACTGTTTGTAAATAAAAGGACATCAATGACTCGTGTCCCACAATGCAAGGGTTAAACAACAACTACATCAACAGTAAAAGAGAAATGTCTATGACGTTGATAAACTGCTAAAACACTTGTCACTAAGAGACGATGTGCCGTTCATTGTCGGCAATCTGTTGTTTGCAGTATTTGATTCGTTTGATCATTTGAATTTCGGAAGTGAGTGCATTGATATTTGCAAACAATGCAGACCCAAATCAGATGTCTCCTAGAAGAACCATCAGACTAGGATCTGCACTGTTGTCATTCAATATCCTCTCACAAAATTGTGAATGGGATATATCTATAATCAACAATGAACCATTCCAATTTGAAACTTCTACATTAAAAAGTTAACAACAGAATTTAAAAGTCGTCTTATAGTTTGAGTCCTGATTGACCAATACTGTTCAATAAAATTACTGGTAAAGTAAAACTACATGTATTCTAAACCGGAAGTCTAGTAGAGAAGAATTCATTCAGATACTTTTAGGCAGGTGGCTACTTAAAGCAGGGTGAAAATCATACAGAAAGCTCCTAGAGGCCCGTTCTGCATGACTTCCACCCTGCATTAAGCTGTCACCAGTCTTCAAGACTAATATGCATACTAAGTTTTGCGTTTGGTTTAGACGGTTTTACTGTATTTGTTTGTGACATTGGGATGGATGAGATACCGCCTAACTCGAGAACTGAACTCTTTTGAATCAAAGTCAAAATCCCATCTAGGGTGACCGCCAAAGAGTTCTATGCTGGGCCGTAGAGACAGACGGTAGCTTAATGCAGGGCGAACAGTATGCAGTACGTTCCTATAGGAGTTTTCTGCATTACTACTGTCTTGTATTAAGCATGCATCTGCTTTTAAAGAAACCAATTTTCTTCATTCAGTGGTCGCTTTAGAGTCTAACATCTTTCAATAAATCTACTGAAAAGGATGATTTACTAGAAAATGGGAAAATGCAGTTTTGTAACTACATGTATTGTAATAAATAGAACATTTGCTCCCGTGGATCAAATTATGCTCTATTTATCACAATTGTTTCAAAACGTGACTTTTATAGTGGCGTCAATATGAGGGAATGGATTAGAGCATTGCACACGCGCCATAAATAACCCTTCGCTTGCTATTCACGTCAACATACCTACCTAAAAATAGTGAAGACCCAGATGAGACAGCTCCTGCAAGAGCTGTCTCATCAGGGTCTGCACTATTTACAAGTTGATTGTGCAACCAGTGCACTCCACAGCAGTGATTGCAAAGCGGTATACTTGTACACAGTGAAGATATATGTAAATATTTACATTCGCCCTGCAACGTCCTTATATAACCTTATTCTAAAAAGAAAGTTGCATAACCTCATGAACACCGGAAGCACGTCATTCATTTCTTAAATATAAGAAATACAATGGAATATAAATATAAGAAATAAATGACGTGCTCCCGGTGTTCATGGGTTATGCAACGCATAGCTTTACGAGCAAAGATTCACGTGAAGCCCTTCGGGCTTCACTAACTTTGCTCGTAAAGCTATGCGTTGCATAACCTCATGAACACCGGAAGCATGTCATTCATTTCTTAATTATACAACAGGGCATGGGTAGAGAAGGAGAAATGTGTTTTAAAAATTCAGCAAGGGTGGGCTTAAAGCTTAAGTGGTAGATTCAGGCAATAGATACACTTTACAGTAGAATACGTTACTAGTACGGAGAAAGGGTCCACGTTACGCAAGTGCTAAATCATCCACACAAAGCACAAGATAACTGCGAACAAGAGTGATATCTGTTGATCAAGTGACCCGGCACGGTCTGTTTCGAAGTCGTCGTCGTCGTCCGCTTCCTTGGGGTAAATATACGCTCTAAACTTGCCGCTGGATGTTTTCTTCGAAGTGACCATGAGAAAGGTGCATTCGAAGCCAGAATCGAAGCAGTACTCCAGACTGACACCATCCATCACATACTTCACTGCCGGGGAATCTGGAAGAGGAAGACATATAGGCAAGCATGTCCCCATAGTTCTAAGCGATCAGAATATATGTATACAGTGAGCTACCGCTTAATGAGCAAGTATTTCAACCCTCAACTTTCAGAGTGGAATAGTCCATCAGTGATTATAGCTGTAGAGTCCACTCAGTAATTAAGACATAAACATGCTAGAGAATTTTGAATGGCAAACACTGCAGACCGTGGATAGGGAATCCTAGAGGAGCCGTCTGATCTGGGTCTACACTGTTTGCGAAAGACAATGCATCTGTGTCCAGGGATGAAAGGGTTAAAACCGCGTGGCTGCTTAATGCAGACTTAATACAGTGAACCCTCATTATACCGGCATTCGTCAAACTGACAACCTCATTATACCGACAGTATGCATTGAAACAAAATTACTATAAAGTCTTCGAAACAACCACTGACTAAATAGGTGTAATAGCATTAATACAGCTTATCATTTAATGCAGAACTCAAGAAGAGCAAAAATCTCCGCGAGGGAGCTTTTTGCACGTCTTGTGGTCTGCGTTAAGCATTCACTTATCGGTACTAGTTTAAAGCTGGTCATATTGTTTCTTTCATATTTAAACTTGTCATAACTGCAACTTCGTTATATCAGTAAAATGTCTACAAACAAACACATCTGTTGTAACGAGGATTCACTGTAGTACAGAAATCTCAAGAGGGATATTTTACCAGGCCAGAAGCTTTACTCTGTATCTAGTGTATATCGCGTTCTTTATCGGGTAAAGTGTTATGCTTAACAACTGTCTTACAGCTCGACAGCCATACAGTAAACCCTAACAAAACCGGAAATTCTGGTAGAGAATAATTTAGATAGTGTTCGGCAGGTGACTGGTTAATGTTGGATGAAAGTCAGGCAGAACGATCCTAGAGGAGCTTCCTGTATCACTTTCACCATGCATAAAGTCGCCACCTGTCTCCAGGACCGATAGTTATACTAAACTGAACGTTCGGTTAAGAGGGGTTTTACTGTACTTCTTCTGAGTTGTCGTGTGGGCTTTACTGAAGTTTAACTATACTATATCTTTCTATAGCCTATAAAATAAGTCACAGAGTGACTATGTATGTATTTAATATATTTCTTACCTGTATCCACCCTGATGCCCGTTGTCTCGAAGTCCTCACCGTCGAAAAACACAAGTATAACACCAATACTGTATCCAAGAGTGTTGGTGATGTACTTCTCTATTTCTTCAGCAACAACCTTTGCAGCGGTTTCATCAGTGTATGATGGCTTAGTAAAGCTGGCAGCCTTCAATTTCCTTTCCATATCGGCAGCATTCCATGACATTGGTTCTCCACGGCGACCGAACACTGCAACCTTATTATTGTTGTCGTTCTTGTGGCGAAACAGTCGACCTGTTTTGTATTTCATGTAATGGAATTGCTCTGTTCCCATAGACGCATAAAATATAACGTCGCTCCATTTAAGCAGGTATCGTTGTTGGTTGGCACGCGCCAGATTATCGATGTTTACAGCATTGTTGACGTCCACCTGAGCAAAGGTTGGAAACCTTTCGACACAGCCAGTCAACATTTGTTCAAATGCCTGTCGTAACTTCGGTATTTCGTTTTGCCATTCGTCCTCCAAAACCTGCTCAGGACTCAGGGAAGATGTGAGTTTGAAATAGATCACCTGTAGGGCGATGCCATCGGAAACGAGTTTCAGATAGAAGTCGGCGAAGTCGACGATTGCGGTCATGTTGCATCTCGTCTTCAGCATGATCTCTGAGATAAGGTCACTGCCTATTGAGGGAATTTTATACGTCAGTAGCTCTGGTAGAAACCTGATATGCTTCATTGTGTCATGTTCTTCAAAGAAAAGGATGAAATTGTTAACGTACGTATCGAAAGTTTCTTTATTGTCTGCTTTAATGATTTTCTTTAAGTCTTTCAAGGAACTGTGTATGGCTATTACCGCTTCATCTATGTCATCCAGTTTTGATTGCAGTAAAATTGTGTTCACGATTTTGGCTGTAGATGCGGCAATCATTACATCTATAGCTTTGATGATCTCCTCGTTGTTCTCATAGTTGTTATTCTGTTTTCCGGTGACTAATCCTTCGATGTCTGAAGCGAACTGGGCCACATCCATAGTTGTTTGGAGTACTGTAATTATGGTACGAAATCCCAGTGCGAATTGCAAGGCACCGTCTATTGGTGCTTGAAACAAACATGATATAAACACTATCAGCGGTATTCCGAATAATTTCACAGGACGCATCGTCTTATCTTGTGTTCAGTTTGAGAGTAAGTGTCGCCTGTCCCAGCACTACCTCCGTGGGTATTGAAATGCGAGGGTACTTCTGAAACATGATGTTGCAAATACGAAAACTTTGTTAACACTAAAACATTCGTCTGCAAACTTTTTAATCTGTTTTAATTTTCAAATATTATCTTTCTTCTGTTTCTATTTAATTTTCTTTTCTGTACCAATCAGTTTAATGCTTTGAATATATCGTGTTATTGGGTTTCTCAATTGGGTCCAAACTGTTTACAAACTTTGTAACATTTTGCTCGTTGCATGCAAAGAGTTATCATGGTTGCACGCTTGAGTAGCGTCGCGTGCATGAGGCTCTTGTAGGTTGGGTACCTACTTTTATCCATAGTTGCAGCTTTCGATTATCTTTTCGCCACTTTGTCAGTTTCGGAAGCTTAGAATATCGTCTGCTTCAGCTTTCAATGTAGAGTCTTCAATTTCTATTCAAAAACATTATCAGAGTGACAAACGGTTTGGGTCTTAACCATGTACTCCATACATACGCATTTATATGCCTTTGCAAACAGAGTAGACCCTATAGGAGTCGTCTGACCAGGGTCTGCTCTGTTAACTTATGATATAATATAGATATGATTTTTCTGTCATGACCGAAATACCCGAGTCCATATGTTATTATAACAATTAACCCTTTCCCTGTTCTATGTTTATTCCAAATTTCAATACCTACTGTATATTCATTCATAAAATAGTTATAAAGAAATATGGAATGCGTGAAAATACGTTTATATGAGGGAAAGGGTGAATCTAATTCATATACATTATGCCATGTTTCTCATATGAATATTCATTGAGGAAATGGTTAATAAGACGCCGTGTGTCTCTCTTATCGGCTTGCACACAGTTAGAAGAATGATGTTGCTACAGATTAGCTGAAAAGTGTTAACCCTTACACCGCTGAATTTTTAAATGGACTATTCCAAACGTCCAACAGATCAGGCTTATGATGGATACATGTACGTAAGGGGATTTCTAAACGAAATTCTAACATGACAAACAGTGCAGACCCTGGTGAGAGGTCTCCTGTAGGAACCCTCTAATCTGGGTCTACATTATTTGCAATGTTAACAATCGACGGAAAGCGACCCACGTTGTTCTTGTAGACTCACGAGTCTGTGATGACCTTTGCCTCTGTTTGGATCCAGATGACACGCCGAGTAATCATCAAGGTTCAAACTGTTTGAAACACCACATATGTATTAGAGAAAAACTAACAATGGTATGTGGACAATGACATTGTGGCAATGGAAAAAAATCAGGGTCCATGCTTATAAAAACTTTTAGTTGAGTCTGAGTTCGTTCTCAATTTTTTGGTTGGTCAGATTTTAGCAATTGGCTCCAATCTGACAATCAAAAGCTTGAGAACTCAAATCTGACCAATCAAAAGCTTGAGAACGAACTTAGACTAAAAGTTTTATATGCATGGACCCTGGTCTGCTTTATTTCATTTGGGTCAACTCCGTAAATGCATCAAAATACGTCCCCCATCATGTAAAGGTCCCTAATAAATGTAAACGCATTTTCACGCATTTGCAAATAGAGTATACCCAGACCAGACGCCTCCTATAGGACCCGGGTCTGCTCTGGGTGCTTTTGAAATGATCTGTTTCTACATTTTTTGATATAGTTAATATATTCCTTGAGAGGTTACATTATTAAAAAGTCATGTGATAAATATTCATGATGGCATTATTTCTTACAAGAATATAGAACAAAGAAGGTGTTAAAACGGATCTATTCGTTTTGGCCTCTTTTCTTTTTTCTTTTTTTTTTTGGGGGGGGGGGTTGTTTTGATGGTTTTTGTCGGGGTGAATTTTGATTTTACTTTTTACACGAAGTCTAGTTCTAGCATAATGTTATTAGATAAGAGCCAATCAGTGGACTGTCAATGCAATAAATTGACGGGATTAAGAACTATTTGATTAAGATGGAACGCAAATGATTCGCCGTCTGTCCATGATCCAACTTTCATAGGCTCCCGGTTGATACTCTATTACACGTACCAACTGTATGTCTCTTACTTTTATAGGCTCCCAAACTGTTCAAAACACCGTTACTGATTGGGATTCTCTTACTTCCACATACTCTAAACTGTCCGAGACTCTATCACTAAATTGGGAGCTTCTTATTTTCACAGGCTCAATTTTGGTTGAGACTATATGTTACTAATTGGGAGTATCGTACTTCCACATGTCTCAAATGTCCGAGATTCTATTACTAACTGCATGTCTCTATCATTCTAAAGCTACTAATTCTGTGTATCCAAGCTCTCCCAGTCTCTGATCCTAACAGTGGGTTTGCCTACTCTGCATTAAACAGTAACCTGCATGAACGTATCTAATTTATTTCTCTACTAAAATTCCGGTTTAGAGGGGGTTTACAATATACATTTACATGACCCATACTGTTTGGAACTGATATATTTTACTTTTACATGCCCCATGTTGTTTGAAACTAATACTTATTTTTTGTCTCCTGCTTTCACAGGATCAAAACAGTTTTAGGCTTTATCATTAAACCATTACCTTATAGGCTATTTTAGATACAACCTCTTAGAATAAATCCACCAAAAAGTACCATTAACTAGGGAAAAGGAAGATTTTAGAATTTTGTAGTTTGTAGTTTGAAACCATTATGATAAATATAGGAGCAAATGCTCTATCTATCATAATGGTTTCATAAAGTGACTTTTATAGATGCTCATAGGACCGTCTGATCTAGGTCAATTCTGTTTTCCAACGGCGTAGAAAGGCCAATTTATGAAGTAAAGGGTTAACTCTTAAAATCCTGCTTTACAATCTCAAAACATCTACAAACTCTTCTATTAATTGTGTGTCTCCTATTTTTACAGGATCCTATTTTCACTTTTAATTTCTTTGTAAGTGGGTGTGACAAATTCATGCAGAAATCATATACACATTTTCGAAAGCGGACACGCATCATGTAAAAGCACTATTTTATTAGGTAAGCTTCAGTTGTGTTACGAACGCATGATGTTTTGTCGTCCTGTGAAATTATTAACTTTTATCATGTCTCCCCTAGTACACTTAGGAGAAATTTTGGTTTTGTCCATGGCGTCCGTCTGTCCGTCCATCCGATTTTTATTTGTCCGCGCGGTTTCATCAAACGCTTTGGTCGGAATTTCACGAATCTTAATAGGATTAGTCAGCACCATGCCTATTTGGGCATGTCTTATTCTTGTTCCGGGTCGATTGATTTTCTGCAGAGTTATGGGACTTTGAAATTTTATATGGAAAGTGTTGTCCTCGCTGGGGCGGGGTCGGGGGCGGTTGGGAGACATCATTTTTTGTATTAAAACAGTTCTAGTTTTCACTGCGCTTGATGTTTGCCACAACACTGAATTTTCAAATGGACCATTCCAAACTTCAAACTGGTTAAACATCTGATGAATATTGTGGGATTTGTCTAACGAAAAGTGTAGCATGACTAACAGTTCAGAGCCCTCTCATCTGGGTCTACATAGTTTGCAAAGGATATTAGTGACTCGTGTACCGCACTGTAAGTGTTAACCCCTTAATTGTCGTGCGGTTGGGTCTGTAATGACATATAGGAAAACAGTTTGGATCCGGATGAGACGCTGAGTTACTAGGCAACTAAAGCAAACAAAACATGTGGCCAGCAGACGACAATACTGACACTAAAAAGGTTAAATATTATAATACAGTAAACCATCTATTCAACGAGCACTTAGTGAACAAATATGACTGTCTGGAAGAACATGCACTTGCTTAATGCAGGACGAAAGTAATGCAGAAAGTTCCAATTGGAGCTTTTTGCATAACTTTTGTCCTGCATTATGCTAGCATTTCTCCAAAACTCTAAGAATTTAAACGTCCTTTCAGTTGTCGCTATAAAGCTGTCTGAAAAGTTTTATTGTATTGGCCATATTCAGATTTCATTCGTATCGAATCTTGGATATAAATAGTTTGAATCTTAACACAGTACGCCGATGAATACTGTAACAGTCTGCTTCACCCTTTTAGCCGTCCAATCAATTTGTTCTTCTGTGTTTTTACATGGGCTTTAAATTCATATTCATTGTTAAGCTACATGTATAACAGGCAAGCGCTGGATACAGTTGAATGGGGTCTTTTACAACACAAACATTCACTTGACGTATTGGAATATAATTATTAAAGTCTATTACGTTAAACGCATCCTATAGATATTTACAGGGTGAGAATGGGTGTTTGTGAAAAAGAGGAAAATTGGTCGGGTCAAGGGGACCGCCTATGCCCATTCTGGGGGAGAAGACCCCTACCCATTCTCCGACGAATAATGAACTTTTTTTCTGAGCACTCCAGGAGCCTTCATTTTCACTAGGCTATTTTATTCATGTGTTTTTACAATTAGACTTGAGTTGTATGTCAAACAAACCTGGGTCCATGCTTATAAAACGTTTAGTTGAGTCTGAGTTCGTTCTCAAGCTTTTGATTGGTAAGATTTGACCAATCAAAAACTTGAGAACTCAATTCTGACCAATCAAAAGCTTGAGAACGAACTCAGACTCAACTAAAAAGCTTTATAAGCATGGACCCAGTTGCAGAACATGTCGATACAAATACCCTGTTTATTCTTGCATCCATTCAATATTGCTAGATTCATTTCTTGTCTATCAAGGCAATGGAATTATATTATTAAACTGACTAGACATATAAAGGAACACTTTTATTGTTTTAAAAATAAAACAAAATATTTTTTAGCGGATTCAAAGCAATACTGCGTCAGTCTACTGTTATATTTACAGTTAAATCCCTATAAACCGGATGGTAAATTTAGTATAAATAACCGTCTTTTACACAGGTGGCAGCTTAATGCAAGGGGGGGGGGGGAGTCATGCAGGACTTTGACCTTGCATTAAGCAGCAATCTGCCTACAAGTGTCTAAATTCTTCTCTAGTAGACTTCCGGTTTAGAGGGGTTTTACTGTAATTCTTTTGTAAGGCAATGAACTACCAAAGTAACAAGACGCTCAACACTTTTATGAATATCCATAAAAGAAAAAATGACATCATGAATATAAATAAGATAAATTCTTAAAATGGCATATTAATGCCGAAGCAAAAAATGTATTGTCATATTGATCTTATCCCGTAAGCAAGGAGACCCTTGTAGGGGCCGTCTGATCTGGGTCTACCCTGTTTGCAAAGGCGTATTTATGGAGGTAAATGCTTAACTGATCACCATGCCCTGCAAGTCATTTTAAAGTGTAAGCCCAATCAGCAAACATCATAGATAATACTAATTAACCCTTCGCTTGCTGAATTTTAAAATAATTCCTTCTTCTTTACCCATGCGCTGTTGTATAATTAAATATATCTTCACTGTGTACAAGTATTTCGCTGTGCCATCACTGCTGTGGAGTGCACTGGTTGCACAATCAACTTGTAGATACATGTAGTGAAAATCCTGATGAGACAGCTCCTGCAGGAGCTGTCTCATCTGGGTTTTCACTATTTACAGGTAGGTATATTGACGTGAATAGCAAGCGAAGGGTTAAAGACATACTCTCAAACACATTATGGCTAGACAAGCACTAGATACTACATAATTCTGAAGCCATAGGCTCTCAACCTCGGGTAAAAGCCTTGACTTTTTTGCGAGAACCTAGAATCTCAGTCTAAATCATAGGTGTTTTGAGGTTCTAGGTGGTCATTAGCACAAATATCTAAAGAACACATTGCCATTCATGGCATTTCACCACAAAACACAAAACCTTAAATAACTTATCAGCATGCGCCCTGTAAGTCTGTTTCAAAAGTAAGTTCAATGACCATAATACTAATTAACCCTTTCCCTGCTCTGTGTATATCCCAATTTTAAATACCTACAGAACATTCTTGGATAAAATGGTTATAATGAAATATGGTAGGTCGAGCAATATACCCTTTTTAGAAAGTAAAGAAACAGTTCTATAAAATACCATTAGTAAACAGAGCAGATTATGGTCAGTCAGCTCCTATATTGGCCATCTTATCTGGATCTACTGTTTGCAAATGTGTGAAAATGCACTTATATGAAGGAAAGGGTTAAATACATACTTTCAAAATCATAATGACTAGACTGTCATTAGATACCACTTTGTCATTCATGGCATTTCAACACAAAACGCAGAACTTACATTTGATCACCATGATTCCTGTAAGTCATTTTCAAGCGTAAGTTCAAAGAGCAAATTACATTAAGACATGTTCTCAGAAACATTATGACTTAACTCAGTAAACTGACACTGGAAAACACTATGTCATTTCACCACTAAACACAAAACGTTTAACTAATCATCATAGTCCTGTAAGTCATTTTCAAGCTCAATTTCAACGAGCATATGTCATAGATAATTATAATTCACCCTTCCCCTGCTCTGTATTTATTCAAATCTTAATACCTACTGAATTTCATTTCATTTCCTCTATGGAAGGTGGAGCAGTGTAGTCATTTAAGAAAATGGAAACAGCTCTACCAAATACCATTAGCATACAGAGCATACCCAGATCAGACGGCTCCTATAGGGGATGTCTGATCTGGGTCTTCTGTGTTTGCAAAGGCGTGAAACAGGTGTTTATATATGAGGAAAGGGTTCAAGACATACTTTCAAATACATTGTGACTAGACTCATTCGATAATACATTATGGATAGATAGATATTCTTTATTTCCTCCTTAAGGAGAGTTCACAATACAAACGACAATCACATTACACAAAATGGCAACATTATTAACAATGAAAGTATATGAAACAATCTTATATTAACGTTATGATAGATGTCAAGTATACCAAAGGAATATTCAGGATAGGCAAGATGTACTGATAACCCTACTCTGTAGGTCCATATCGAAACGAAATATATGGGACATACTTCGGGGAACTGTTCATCCGCAATACTGCTGGGTGTCGAGATGATTATCACCACTATCGACATTTCTCAAACAGTGTAAACACAGCCCAGACGGTGCTTGGCGCAACCTCTGTTCATGATTTGTACTGCTTGTCGGAAATAGAGATAGTTTTAGTTCTGGTGTAATATCAGCAATAAGTAGCATCTGTGTAAAAGGTAATTAACTACATCAACTTTGAGAAATAAAAAAACCGCAAAAAACAACTTATGATACAACTATACACACACAAAATACAATGTATCGATACAAGACTATTCATACATTTGCGGGTCCTTTGCATATTAAGCGCAGGAATGACAGTAAGTGTATTGCAAACCGTGCAGATCCAGAACTGAGTGATAATTGAACTGGGTAGGCACTGTTTGACATAGAAAGAGATACGCCTTGAGAAATAATCCCTAAGACAATTAGCAGGCTGCGGTCCATAATCCTTCACAAATACTGCCTTAATATGCAAACAACAGTCAAGGGCACCAACATAACTAATCAGTAATAAGATAAGCACATTTATGGTACTTTAGCTTATCCGCACAATCGGTGTGTCCGAATGATAGTACGCAGTCCGGAAAACGGTGTAGACACAGCATATTTGGTTCATTGCGAGCCACTTTTATAAGGGTCTACACTGGTTATCTTAACCGAAGACAATCCCCGAAAGCCGGCGCACTGTATACAGAATAGACCCAGCCCCTGGGGTTCTATGTGAACACCCTTGGCCGGGATATGCACTGTTTATGATATGCACGGTAAATCTGGAGACGACCCTCGATTAGTGACCTGAGAACTCCTTAAAATAATACTTGCCCAAATAACAAGAACACACTAGAGACTGAGTGCCACCATTGCTAATACGCGTATTCCCGCGTGTGAACGAACCACTTTATACATTAAGAGACTTTCACAAACAGTGTAGACATCACTAAAGGGGTCCACGTGGACCTATATAGTAATAGTTTACACGGTTCTCTATCCCCAAGGCTAACCTAAGAATGACACACCCGTGTATCCCAATTAATCAGGCAAGAAGGCAAAGGAACACACGTACAAACTAGACCCCGTTAATACGAGACTGTAAGCCCAAACACATATATCGCTGACCCGCGCACTTGACGGGAACGATATTAAGCCATCTGTAAACAGAGTAGACTAAGCTCACTGTGCTCACTGACCGGATCGTTTGAACGCGATCCACACTGTCTTTCAAAAAAAAAAAAAAAAAAAAAAAAAAAAATAAAAAAAAAAAAAAATAAACCCAGATGAGACACTGAAACACAGTTTGGGTCAGTCTCAAATATACCATATTTACATGC
Source organism: Azorinus chamasolen (assembly GCA_963576725.1). NCBI lineage: Eukaryota > Metazoa > Mollusca > Bivalvia > Cardiida > Solecurtidae > Azorinus > Azorinus chamasolen. The sequence continues at coordinate 56,466,126 of OY755253.1, read as the reverse complement.
ATGCGTGACGTTTCTCTGCTCCGAGTAGGAAATTCACTCACAGTAGCGTATATAGGAGTCTACATTCATAAAGCATCGTAATCACTGCTACAGAATAAATTCGTGCAGGCTGAATTTACATTTCCTTATCAGATGGAATAATTGTCACATAAGCATATATCGGAGCTTATATGCCTGAATATGAATATATCGGAGACTTATTTTAGTGCCAGTAACCCTGGTTATGTCGTCTAAATTAAGGAGGGTAAATCCTGACATAAGTTGCAGCAGCTGATCAAATACAGGCATCGAGATCAGTTTACAGAAAGCATTGTCACCTAGACACGAGTGAAGAGCTTTCCACATATCATTTCTGGTTTTTTCTTTGCAAATGCAAAACATTACAATATGAATCGCTATGTCTTCGACAGATGACGAGCAATTCGGACATATCGATTTGAACTTTCTTGAAAATAACCTACTCATTACATTAGCTGTAGTCATACAGTAATCTAGTTGTTCTCTGTAAATCCGACTAAATTGCCACAGAACACATGGAACATATTCACTGTGGATGTTTCGGAATTGTTGCAAAGACGCGTTTGAGGCTATATTTGACTTAAACTCATAATTTATAAATTGCTTAATGCTCGATTTCACAATACGTTTCCATGTTTCTGTGGTTGGAAACTGGGCAGTTTCTAGGAAGTTTCGGCATAAGTGCGAAAGTTTGTACTTTCCAAGTATTCGATATAAATCTGGCATAAAACCCAAACACTTCCTTGGTTTGTTCATGTATGTTGTTAATCGATTTATAAACATGATCTTAATTTTGAATGGCCCTTGGATGTTGCAAAGTTGACCAAATAATAGCAACTTCCGTTTGTCAATAAGAACTTCGATGGGTTCGAGTCCTAGGCAGTTGAGGGCAACTTCGGTACTCGTGAATTGCGCCATGCCTTGCATGTGTTTTATACATTTTCTATGGGTACGCTCTATACTTAGGACCTGGCTGTCGGTGAGGCCATTCCATAGTTCGCATCCATATAGAGCTTTCGAGGTAACTATTGATATGTATATGCGTTTGAGCGTGAGAGGATGTAAGCGATCTCTGTGCAGTCCACAGTCGACAAGGCTGAAGAAAGTGCGTCTGAGTTTCGAGCAACACTCCTGAACAGTTTCATTAAGATCCATTTGTTTATCGTTAAGAACCCCTAAGTGAACATATTTGTCTGTCTGTTCTATGTTATCCGGGCCGAGATTCCAGCGGAGAACGTTATCGGTATTGACGCGTGTCTCATTGTATACCACTACTTTACATTTATTAGGATTATAGAAATATTTATTCTGTAAGGAATTTGAGTAACATGTATCAATTAAAGATTGTAGACCATTGGGCGTGAGAGCAAGGAGCAGCATGTCGTCTGCCACTGTCGGACAGCCGTAACTGACAGTGTTTAACCGGAAGCCGTACTTATTTGCTCCTATTTTATTGAGTAGGTCGTTTATATAGATTAGGTACAAAGATGCACTTAGTACTTGGCCTTGCCTTGCTCCCTTACTTATTGGGAACCAGTCAGAGGTTTTCCCATTTGATTTAACACAACTACATATATCGCTGAGTAGATTTTCAACTATTTTGATAATATTTAAGTTAAGTCCCATCTTAAAAAGCTTCAAGAGTAGCAATTTAAAATCAACGTAGTCAAATGCTTGCTTAGCGTCAAGGTAGCATGCGTATAAACTAGAATTGTTCTCTCTAGCGTAATAAATGCATTCACGTGCTAGAAATGACGTCATTATACAACTTATATTACGTTGAAATCCACCCTGCAAAGGATTTAAAATTAGAGAACCATCGCTATCAATTGTATGCAGCAACACCTTTTCGTATAGTTTCAATACTGTTGAGCAGAGGGATATGGCTCTATAGCTATTAGGGTCAGTTTTCTTCTTGTTCCCGCCCTTAAATAGTACTGATATTATCCCCTTTTTCATATCTGGTGGGCAATAAGATGCATTAGCCATGGCTTGATAGAGTTTCCGAAGGATATCAAGTAGTGTTCTCCCACTGTATATGAGGTTTTCATAATATATCCGGTCCGGACCACATGCTTTGTTCTTTTTACATGATTTAAGTGCCTTATTGATTGATTCCTCGCTTATTGTTATATTTGTGTATACAGATATCTCTGTACTTTCGGATAGAGCTGCAAGTTCTTCAGATGCATTATCTAAGTACTTGTTATCGAATAACGCATCAGGCGTCGGAGAGTAAAGCAAACTAAAGTATTCCTTCCAACCATTGTTAATACTTTCCGGTGTTTTGCAACAAACTCCATTGAAGTTAATTTCATGCCCTTGTTTGTTTGACGATTGTTTTCGGCGTGTTTTAATAAGTTTCCAGAATGTATTATTGTCTGCTTGCGCGGTTGCATCTAGTTCAGCTTCCATAGATTTCATGTGGTCTATAACACATTCTCTATGGTAGCGTCTGAATACGGATTTGTGCTGTTTGTACTCGGCGTAAGACCTATGACGCGGGCCGCGCGGGCGATTTTCTTCTAGCCATATTTTTCTTTTTATAGTCATGTTGTTATGAAGTATTGACAGGGTTTTATTCCAGTACGGTTTAATATGGGGTTTGTACTTTGGTTTCGGTATACATTTTTCATTTGCTTCATTTATTGTATCGACAATAGATCTGTAGACCTTATCAATGTCGGACTTTGACAGAATTTGCGACTTTGAGATTCTTTGAAGTAGTTTATCATTTTCGATAAATTTAGTGTACTGATCGATGCTAGAGTCATTTTCAAGCGTAAGTTCAAAGAGCAAATTACATTAAGACATGTTCTCAGAAACATTATGACTTAACTCAGTAAACTGACACTGGAAAACACTATGTCATTTCACCACTAAACACAAAACGTTTAACTAATCATCATAGTCCTGTAAGTCATTTTCAAGCTCAATTTCAACGAGCATATGTCATAGATAATACTAATTCACCCTTCCCCTGCTCTGTATTTATTCAAATCTAAATACCTACTGAATTTCATTTCATTTCCTCTATGGAAGGTGGAGCAGTGTAGTCATTTAAGAAAATGGAAACAGCTCTACCAAATACCATTAGCATACAGAGCATACCCAGATCAGACGGCTCCTATAGGGGATGTCTGATCTGGGTCTTCTGTGTTTGCAAAGGCGTGAAACAGGTGTTTATATATGAGGAAAGGGTTCAAGACATACTTTCAAATACATTGTGACTAGACTCATTCGATAATACATTATGACTAGACTGTCATTAGATAACACATTGTGACTAGACTGTCATTAGAATGAATGAATGAATGAAAGAAAGAATTTATTTAACGAGGGTAGCTCAATTAGTCATAATGAATAATCTACCTTGAGGCCCTCAAAACAAGCATTTCATACAAAATACAAAACAGTAAAACACAGATCTATATACACAAGAAATCAATGTTCAGAAATTCAGTAATGTTGCGTCTGGATAATTAATAAATAATGTCTGCTTCAATTTGTAGATTTATTCTTTATGGACACGCATTGATAATGCAGTATTATGACTAGACTGTCATTAGATAACACATTGTGACTAGACTGTCATTAGATAACACATTATGAATAGACTGTCATTAGATAATGCAGCATTATGACTAAACTGTCATTAGATAATACATTGTGACTAGACTGTCATTAGATAACACATTATGACTAGACTGTCATTAGATAATGCAGCATTATGACTAGACTGTCATTAGATAACACATTATGACTAAACTGTCATTAGATAATGCAGTATTATAACTAGACTGTCATTAGATAATACATTGACATTCGTGACATTTCACCACAAGCAACAGAACGCTTAACTAATCAGCATGAGCTCTGTAAATCTGTTTCAAGTGTTAGTTCAATGATCATAATACTAATTAACCATTTCCCTACTCTGTGTTTATTCAAAATTTAATACCTACTGAATATTCATGGACAAACTAGTTATAATAAAGGTGGAGCACTGTAGCCATTTTAGATGGTAAAGAAACAACTCTATCAAATACCTTTAGCAAACAGAGCAGACCCTGATAAGACAGCTCCTATATGGACCATATGATATTGGTCTTCTCTGTTTGCAAATGTGTAAAAAGGCATCTATGTGAAGGAAAGGGTTAACAACATACTCTCAAACTCATGACTAGACTATCATTAGATAATGTTAAGCAAATATGGTGCCTTTCCCTACCTTATTCTCGTCTCAGTCCCCGATTTTTTCCCATCATAACACTACCGGATTCCATTAAAATGGATACAAGATGCTTCCATGGTATATTGTTGCCTTCCATAAGGCATCCCCTTTATAAAATGACACAAGTACTGTCAGAACATGTTTCAATATTCAATGAAAATGCCTTAGTTGATTGAGTGTGCAAGAGTTTTTCTCGAAACCCTTCTACAAGTCCATGTGTTGTCTTGTATGAGGCTGTGTATCTGTCCATTGCTAACTGTGCCAAGACCTTTGGATCCTCTGCAAGAGCCTGTGCCAGATTGACCAAGACTGGGACATATGTGAATGGCATAGAATGCTCGCTCATTACACCAAGTAGTATAGCCTGAAAACAGACAACATATTGTGTAAATGTTAGCATTTGTGTATATTTATGGCATTTACGATTAACCGTTTACTCTATAAATACACTGTTCTATGTTTTTGCAAACAGAGTAGACCCATATCAGACAACCCCTATATAAGCCTTTTGATCCGGGTCTGACCTGTTTTGCTTATGACATAATATAGATATATTTCTACAGGGTTTTTTTATAATTGAAAATCAGCAATATTGCATAAGAAACATTAAATTCAGTTATAGATACACAATATTAAAATGTCAAATGCAGGGTGGGTTTGGGCACAGCCCATTAGCAAATAGCGTAGATTCAGATCAAAGGGAAACCCTGAGAGGCCTACCCATGAGTTGGGTCTAAAATGTTAATATTCTTGGTAGTATTATGTACAAAAATATCCAGATCATTAGAAAATAGTATAGATCCAGATCAGGCAGCGGGAATGGTAAGTTTTTTCATAAACTGAAGACTCAAATATTTTCATGGTGGTAATATACATGAGACACATAACTAAAATATCATTTTTTAATAGATTTTCAGATTTTTAGACAAATGGGATTTTTAATTTGACAATATCAATTTTATGAATGTATAAGCCAGCTGATCAGGGTCTGCTCTGTTTGCATATGGAATTATTGATATGATTCTAGTTTCTGACAAAACAAAAATTCTTGCTTTCAAATAAACTATTGTAAATATCCACGATTCCTCCATAAATATTCATGAGGGAAAGGGTTAACCATTCGCTTGCTATTCACGTCAATATACCTACCTGTAAATAGTGATTATCTCAGATGAGACAGCTCCTGCAGGAGCTGTCTCACCAGGGTCTGCACTATTTACAAGTTGATTGTGCAACCAGTGCTCTCTCCACAGCAGTGACTAAACAGCGAAATACTTGTACACAGTGAAGATATATGTAATTATACAACAGGGCATTGGTAAAGAAGGAGAAATGTATTTTAAAATTCAACAAGAGAAGGGTTAAAAAGCATCAAGCCTAAATTACTGGCGTAAGCTACCTATTTTAACAACAAAATGCAATGCATTTATTGCACCAAGGGAGTGAGATAATTGAAACAATGCCAACAAGATAGTGGATAATATGTTAACCTTTCGCTTGCTATTCACGTCAATATACCTACCTGTAAATAGTGAAGACCCAGATGAGACAGCTCCTGCAGGAGCTGTCTCATCAGGGTCTGCACTATTTACAAGTTGATTGTGCAACCAGTGCACTCCACAGTAGTGATTGCACAGCGAAATACTTGTACACGGTGAAGATATATGTAATTATGCAACAGGGCATGGGTAAAGAAGGAGAAATGTATTTTAAAATTCAGCAAGCGAAGGGTTAATATTATGCTATGTATTCGAGAAAAGCAAAATGATAAGGAATTGAATGCTTCAGCAATCTAGATACTAGTATATATATATAATACAATGTATATAGAACATAAATTGCTTAATCAATTAAGAATATTTTTTAAAATATTTCTTTCTTTGCTTCTTTCATTTGTTTCTTGTTTCTATGCAGACTCCAAAATGGTCTAGATCCATATCCGACATTTCCGTATTTGTATCATTTACAGAATTTAATTTTAACAAATTAGTTCTAAACAGATCAAAAGACACTGTAAAGTGATCAGTCCATAAGTGGTTTGGTAAAAATAAAATAATACTTACTTTAGCATTAGACACACGGTCACACGTTGGGACTCTCTGTTGTGCTAGTGGTTTCGTGGTTGCACCAGGTTACTCAGATGTACTGCTGCTAGGGGATGCATCATGCACATACTGTTTCCTATAGGAACCGTCTGATCGTGGTCTACTCTATTTGCAAATGCATGACAATGCGTTTATATGAAGGAAGGGTTAAGCTATCGTGCAACTCAATGTCTCTAAGCTAATCAGGAACCACGCTGTTTGACACTCGGTCAACGGTTTCTGAAATGCTTGGTCATATAGGCCGACGGACATAGTAAACATTTCTCCAGACGCAACTGTGAGCAGGCATAACGGGCATAGTAAACATTTCTCCAGACGCAACTGTGAGCAGGCATAACGGGCATAGTAAACATTTCTCCAGACGCAACTGTGAGCAGGCATAACGGGCATAGTAAACATTTCTCCAGACGCAACTGTGAGCAGGCATAACTGTTCACATTGGGATGAGAGTTAACCCTTACAACGCGGATTTTCAAATGGATTATTTCAAAAGTCAAACAGCATCCTATGGTGGATATTAAGGGATTCTCGTCCCGCTCTGTAAGGATTAAACCAATTACAGAGACAGTAAAAATGAAAATAATACCAAAACGAACTACAAGTATAAAAATGTCTATGACTTTACTAAGCTGCTGAATATTTTGCCACTAAGAGCCAATGTGCCGTTCATTCTCGGCAATCTGTTGTTGGCAGTGTGTGATGCGATTCATACTTTGAATGTGGGAAGCGAGTGTACTGGTATTTGCAAACAGTGCAGACCTAGATCAGATGTCTCCTAGACGAGCCCTCTGACTAGGGTGTGCACTGTCATTCAATATCCTCTCACAATAGCGTGAATTGACTTTATATCTTTAATCAGCAATGGACCATTCCGATTTGAAACTTCAGCATTAAAACGTTAACAACAGAATGTAGTCTTCGGATAGTTTGGATCCTGGTAGAGCAATACTGTGTAATTAAATTACACAGAACAACTCATAAACGAACTTTTTGCATGACTTCCACCTTACATTAAGCTGCCATCCGTCTTCAAGACCGATATATATAATAAATTAAACGTTTGTAGCTTAACTTAGGGCGAAAGTAATGCAGAAAGTTCCGAAAGGTTTTTGCCCTGTATTAAGCATATGCCTGCCTTTTACGACACCCATGTTTATCCATTGGGTGCTCGCTTTAGAGGTACTCTACTGTGTTTACAATGATTCATTCACCCAGTGTTGCAGATTTAACATATTTTCTCAAAGGCTATTTTTATATCTAACCTCTTTGAAAAACTCTACTGAAAATGAGCATTTACTAGAAAATGAGAGTGCAGTTTGTTACCATTGTAATAAATAGAACATTTTTTTCCTCTGGGGCAAATGCTCTAATTATCACAATTGTTTCAAAACGCGACTACTACTCGTCTAAAAGCGTTAATGTGAGGGAATAGATTAGAGCATTGTGCAGTCGATAGATATACGTTCTGGACAGTAGTACATTGTATACGTTACAAGCCTGGAGAAATGGTTCACGTTGCACAAGTGCTAAATCATCCACACAAAGCACAAGATAACTGCGAACAAGAGCGATATCGGTTGATCAAGTGAGTGAAGTGACCCGGCGCGGTCTGTTTCAAAGTCGTCGTCGTCGTCGTCGTGCGTTATCAGTTGATCAAGTGACCCGGCACGGTCTGTTTCAAAGCCGTCATCGTCAGTTTCTTTGGGATAAATGTACGCTTTGAACTTGCCGCTTGATGTTTCCTTCGAGCTGAACTTGTCACGTGCGTAGCATTCGAAGCCAGAATCGAAGCAGTACTCCAGACTAACACCATCCATCACATACTGCACTACCGGGGAATCTGGAAGTGGGTGACGTGTAACATGTTCCAATAAAATCGATAAGAATATAATTATGTATACATGGAGCTACCGCTTAATGAGTAAGTATTGAAACCCAGAATTTTCAGAGAGGAACAGTCCATCATTGCTTAGCTGTAGAGTCCACTCAGTATGAATGGAATAAAATGCTGGAGGATTTTGAGTGACAAACAGTACAGATCCTGATCGGAGGGCTCCAGGAGGAGCTGACTGATCTGGGTCTACACCGTTTGCGAAAGGCAGTACATGCGTGTTCAAAATAAAAACGTGTGCTGCAAACAATTGTCTTACAGCTCGAAACCAATACAGTAAAACTCATCGCACAAGAATTTCTAGTAGAGAAGAATTAAGATAGTTTTAGGCAGGTGGCTGCTTAATGCAGTGTGGAAGCCATTCAGAAAGCTCCTCCGTGACTTTACACCTGCATTAGGCTGCAACTTGTCTCCAAGACCGTTATTTAGACTAAATTGAACGTCCGGTTAAGAGGGGTTTTAATGTACTTCTTCTGGATGACCGTGTGAGCCGCTTTACAGAGTATTAACTATGCTATATCTTTCTATAGCCTAAAATAAGTCACCGAGTAAATATACAGGTAGTGAATATATTTCTTACCTGTATCCACCCTGATGCCCGTTGACTTGAAGTCCTCACCGTCGAAAAACACAAGTATAACACCAATACTGTATCCAAGAGTGTTGGTGATGTACTTCTCTATTTCTTCAGCAACAATCTTTGCAGCGGTTTCGTCAGTGTCTGATGGCTCAGTAAAGCTGGCTGCCTTCAATTTCTCTTCGATATCAGCAGCATTCCATGACATTGGTTCTCCACGGCGACCGAACACTGCAACCTTATTATTGTTGGCGTTCTTGTGGCGAAACAGTCGACCTGTTTTGTATTTCATGTAATGGAATTGCTCTGTTCCCATTGACGCATAGAATATGACGTCGCTCCATTTAAGCAGGTATCGTTGTTGGTTGGCACGCGCCAGATTATCGATGTTTACAGCATTGTTGACGTCCGCCTGAGCAAAGGTTGGAAACCTTTCGACACAGCCAGTCAACATGAGTTCAAATGCCTGTCGTATCTTCGGTATTTCGTCTTGCCATTCGTCCTTCAAAACCTGCTCAGGACTCAGGGAAGATGTGAGTTTAAAATAGATCACCTGAAGGGCGATGCCATCGGAAACGAGTTTCAGATAGAAGTCGGCGAAGTCGCTGATTGCGGTCATGTTGCATCTCGTCTTCAGCATGATCTCCGAGATAAGGTCACTGCCTATTGAGGGAATTTTATATGTCAGCAGCTCTGGTAGAAACCTGATATGCTTCATTGTGTCATGTTCTTCAAACAAGTGTATGAAATTGCTAACGTAAATGTCGAAAGTTGCTTTATTGTCTGCTTTAATGATTTTCTTTAAGTCTTTCAAGGAACTATGCAGGGCTATTACCGCTGCATCTATGTCATCCAGTTTTGATTGCAGTAAAATTGTGTTCATGATTTTGCCTGTAGATGCGTGAATCATTACTTCTATAGCCTTGATACTTTCCTCGTTGTTCTCATATTTGTTTTTCTTTTTTCCGGTGAAAAATCCTTCGATGTCTATAGCGAACTCGGCCACATTTATGATGGTCTTGATCACTTTAACAGTGGTACTAAATCCCAGTGCGAATTGCAAGGCACCTTCTATGGGTGATTGAAACAAACATGTTATAAACACTATCAGCGGTATCCCAAATAATTTCCCAGGGCGCATCGTCTTATTTTGTGTCCTGTTTGAGAGTAAATGTTGCCTGTCCGAGCGCTATCTCCGTGGCTATTAAAATCCGAAGGGCTTCTGAAACATGATTTGCAAATACAGTAACTTTGTTAGCAGTAAAACTGTCGTCCGCAAAGTTTGTAATCTGCTTTAATTTTCAAATAATATGTATCATCTGTTTCCTTGTTTTGAGTGTCCTGATTGACCAGTATCCTGTGATTGGTCATCTCAACTGAATCCAAACTGTTTGCAAACGTTTTAACATTATGCTCGTTGCATGCAAAGAGGTAACATGGCATCACGCTTGAGTAGTTGCGCGTGCATGAGTTTGTTATAGGTTGGGTTTCGCACGTTTACCCATAGCTGCAGCTTTCATTCCCCTTTTCGCTACCATGTAAGTTTCGTCTACTTAGAATATCGCCAGCTTCAATTTCTATTCAAAACCATTATCAAAGTGTCTTATTTAGGTCTAACCATTTACTCCATAAAGATGCCTTACTACGCCTTGGCAAACAGATTAGACATAGATCCTATAGGAGCCGTCATATCAGGGTCTGCTCTGTTTCCTTATGATATGATGTAGATATGATTCTACAGTTTCTTCCATGGCCAAAAATTCCCGTGTCAGTGTGCTTTTATAACAGCTAATATAATCAATATTCCTGACGCCATCATTCTGACGTTAATATTGATGGAGGAAAGGATTAATGAGACGCCCAGTTGCTTGACGTCCTATCAGTATGCAAACTGTTTGCAAATGTTGTTACGGATCAGCTTAAAGCGTTAAATATCTACGGAAGCCACTAACATGATTTGTGCTGCAAGGGGCGAATATGTGATTACTTTTGCAACAGTTTGGATCCAGATGTGACATCGAGTAACTCGGCGTTTCACTAAGGTCCAAACTGTTTGAAATTCCACATATGTTTTAGAGAAAAAATGTCATGCACTCTAAAACGACGACATTGTTTCCAGACAAACATTTTAGGCGCTGAGAAAGCTAATCCGCTTACAACAGTTATGCCTAAGTTTCGAATAGCTTCTGCAAATGGTTTGAAACGAGATGAGGCAGCGCACCCGGACAGCGTCTGGCAGCGCCTCATATATAAACGACTTTTATAAAGCAACAAATAATGCCTGCTCAAATTTGGCTTTATTCTGGTTTGATCAAGGTTTTAACCATTTCCTCTATATGCTATTTTTAGACCCAACCTCATTGAATGAATCTAGCCAAAAGGAGCATGTTTTAATGAATCTAGCCAAAAAGAGCATGTACTACAGAAAAGGAAAAATTTAGAATTTTGTAGTTCTGAAACCATTGTGATAAATAGAGCATTTGCTCCAATGGAGCAATTGCTCGATCTATCACAATGGTTCCAAAAAGGTGACTTTTACAGAGGCGTAGAAAGGCTTTTTTATGGAGGAAAGGCTTAAGAAAGTATTAACCGAGTGTCAAAGAGCTTCTCGGTACATTATATGGATCAATGCTGTATACAATTGAAAACCAGGTTGAGAATAGCGGGATAAGAGTTACAAAGGGATATGATTGACATATTCTTGTAGAATTGAAGCAGACGACAATGCTTTATAGACGACAATGCTATACAGACGATATTGCTTTACAGACGATAATGCTATATAGAAGATAATGCTTTACAGACGATAATGCTGATAATGCTTTACAGACGATAATGCTATATAGATGTTAATGGTTTACAGACGATAATGCTATATAGATGATAATGGTTTACAGACGATAATGCTATGTAGATGATAATGGTTTGGAGACGATAATGATAGATAAAATAATTATCAGCTAATAAATAAGCATGATGCCATTGTCTGACAATCTAACTGTAATGCAGAAAAGAACAAAACACAAAATGAAATCTGATAATTGTGACATAGGGGACGTTCTGCTTTAATTTCGTGCACATGATTCTTAAATACTCGAAATATCTTCACTTTTGCCTTCATAAACAAGTTTGCATTCGGCAGTCCGTGGTTCAAGAAAACCCGAAATAGATTTCTATACTTCTGTCAGGATAATTTAAACAGATAGTCACTTAATTTCCAAAAAGGGTTTTTTATAGAAATACTAATCGGTCTATTTATTATAGTATAGTCACGATTAAGGCTTGATTTGTTTGTTACAGTTCACTTACCTCTTATCATGCTTATTATCCTTCAAAAAAGTTGTTACGTAGCCTCGCTTCTCTTGTAAGGATTCAAACCAGCGGGGGGACTATTGTTTACTCCTTTCTGTCAAAGGTGACCACTTACTCATATGACCACTTACCCCAATTTACGCTACAAGTTTGTTTAGCGTGCAGCGTTACTAGACATTTTTCGCTGCTGCTGCATGAACACGGCTCTCGAGAAGCGAGTGGCGGACCAGATATGGGGGTCTTCTCAAAACGTATGATAAGGTATTAAATGTTTACCTGTATAACAAGGGCGGATAAGTAATAGATACAGTACGAGTCTTACTACCAAAGTGTCTTCTTACAACCGTTATCAGGACAGTTTGTTCGCATGACCAGTGTCTGGTCATGCCAACAAACTGTCCTGATAACGGTTGTAAGAAGACACTTTGGTAGTAAGACGAGTACATGTATCTTACTTGTACGACAGTTCATTGTAGACTCTTAGTTTTTATTAAAAATGAATGAAAATGAATATTTCACAAATGAGTACAAAATGTTTTCCCCTTGGTTCACCCAATTCAAATCCTAGGTAGATAGGTTTTAACCACAAAAATCACGTGCGTACGAAAGTGTCCACTTACAACCGTTATCAGGACACTTTTTCAATAGCTTTGCTGGGGGTCTGTCGTACAATGTGCCTTTAAAGAATGGATTCATTTGATATTGTTTTGCTGTAACTTAATTAATGACAACATGAACAAAAGAACAGTTATGATATGTCATGAAACAGGCTTTGGATACCAAAGTCGGCGCTATGTGACGTATTCAGTGTGGCAGTGCGGTAAAACCCAGCTCATCCATCTAAAAATATTGAATATTTTCATGCAATTTAAGTTACTGAACAAAATAAGTTTAGTCATACATTAAAGATGCAAACTACGCTTGCTTAGTACATTTTATCACTCAAAATGCATACTGGCATAAACAATTAAACGTCCGAAACGGAAAGAGATATCGATCGTGCTTTAACCATTTGCATAAAGGGAAGTAACTCCTCTTTTATTGTAACTGCTTAACAAGTCATAAACGAGATAGAATCATGTTTTTCTCATGAAAGTTAGCAATAATGTTGAAAAGAAGCCAGTGACAAAAAACTGGAATTTCGGAGAATAAGTCTTAAGCAGTTTGTGTACAATCGTCCGTTGACAAAGCCGATATGTTTCAAATTTTCTCCCTTTACAGAATTAAATTTGTTAGAAGACAAGATATGTCCAGTGATAAAGCTGACTCTGATCTGGATTTTGTGAAAGAGGAGGATTTTAAAAAATAGCAATGTGTTTTCGTGTTGATTCCAGAAGTGCTGTGTGACATTGACATCGTGTAAAGGGCAAACTTGTGTTTTTATTCATATTGAGGAGATTGGAATTTTTATCCAAGGTATGAATCTCTTCTGAAATTTGTACATGAAAACTATTTCCACAAATTATTGATATTTGTAAAAAAACAAAAATCAATGAAATGACGTCACAAAATTATGACGAAATTTTCGTCACGCATGAGTGGATACAGCATTAGATCGGAAGCTGTGTAGAAAAGATGGCCACCTCGGGGGAGAAGTTGGAAGGCTTGGTCCTAAATGATCCCTACAATGAGATATTTTTCAAAATAAATAACGGCGATGACAAGACGTCCATACAGTTTATATCTCATCTTTTCTTTCAATGTTTTATAAATAAAATCAAATCAGATTTCCAACTAGAACTAGCAGAAGATGTGAATGTCTACAAACTTTCCGTAAGAAAGCAAGGTTTAAGATGTCACCTGTCTCTAAATTTAATTACAAGTACCGTCGAAATATCTGATGTCGGACATAAAACATGGAGAGATGACTTCCTTAAAAGAACGACACCGAACATGTTGCGCCAGATTGTTGATATTACAAATGACAAATGTGTGTTTCTTTCTACTAGGTCTACAAGTCTAACGTCTTCTAATGAAAGTCAGTCTACTTGCAGTGAGCCGTATTCAAGTGTTTGCTAGCAAATGGGTAGTGTTCATTGTTGTAATAAGGTACCCATGGAAACAAATGATACAAATGAGGTAATTTTAAGTGTACTGACAGATCTGAGAGCATCAAATGAAGAAATTAAAAATGAACTGTGCTCAATCAAGCCATATTTCAATAAATCTATAGAGAACCGCAACACATGCGAAACTGTGAAGCACACAACTTTACTAAATCCAACTAAACAAGCTGTACCATCAACTTCATTGAGCAAGAAATCACATAGTCCACCTAAATCTCCTAAATCCTCCACTAGACATCAACATGAGGGGAGGGAAATTCCAGTTGTCCAAAAATCAACACTGCTTGCTGGCAGTTCCATTAATAATATTAATAAAGTGAACCCTAAAGGATTTACGTTTTGAAGCATAGTGTACCCGGTGCAACAATAAAGACCCTAGCGCAGGAAATACAACTTTTCAATCTAAAAATGTTTGACACCATTGTTCTATACATCGGCGGAAATGACATGGCGAATAGGGACGACATAGAGCTAATTGAAGAAAACTATGATCAATCTGTGGCTACAGTGAAAGCAAACAATCCAAATATCAGAATTATTCTGTCAAAAATTGCACCTAGAGGAGACGTGGACGTGACACCACTCAACACAATCGTAGACAGGTTATGTGCCCATCATGGGGTAGAAAGTGTTGACATTTACACAGCTTTTCATGACAACAAAGGGATGCTCTGCCCTAGATACTTTAGTCATCATGACACTATACACCCATCATCATCCGGTCTCAAGCGATTACTTGGCACAGTAAATCAAGTGTCTGAAATTGTCCATTGTTTTGAAAATCTAGTTTTTATTAACGGAAGAGAGAGGGGAATCAAAGTGATTCGACACAATAACATCATTAATGTATCTAGACAGTCAACAAAATGCCTAAAATGTGGTGAATCAAATCATGAAACATCGCTATGTAGACACCATGCACCTGTTACATGTTGGTTTTGCGGCCAAACAGGACACAAACAAAACATGTGTTACTCTCTAAGATAGGAATCCGGCAATGAGGCCGTCTTTGATAACGAAGAACTTAATACATGTTCTGTTTGCAGAGTTTCTACATGTGCATGTCACGGTGAAAACTTGAGATTTATACCTGACAGTACGAATAATGTATCAACAAACAAGTTAGGTTTAAGCGAGAAGGGTTTTATCATAGGTCATTTAAACATCCAAGGTGTTAGATCAAAACTAGATGAACTTCAAATTATGCTCTCGTGTAATAAAATTGATATTCTGGGTCTCAGTGAGACGAAATTGTGTGAAACTAATCCTACTGAATATTTTTCTATTAAAGGTTATCACCTTCCTTTCCGAAAGGATAGAATGCAAAATAGGGGTGGGGGGATAATGGTCTATGTGAAAGAGAATTTGAATTGTATAAGAAGAATTGATCTAGAAAAAAAGGAACTAGAAAGTATTTGGCTCGAAATTAAACAGTCTAATTCGAAATCTTTTTTACTCTGTATTATGTATCGACACACAGAATCACGAACAATTTGGAAAGACCACTTTGAATCAAATATTGAGAAGGCTCTATTAGAGGACAAAGAAATTTTAGTGCTAGGTGATTTTAATAAAGATCTTATGAATAATAATATAAAAGAAGAATGGATAGGGTACACATCTTCCTTAGGCCTCTCACAATTAGTCAATGATCCAACTCGTCGAAATAACAGTTCAAGTACTTTAATAGACCACATTTATTCAGACAATGCACGAAACATAGCATGGACATCTGTTCCAACTCTTAGTTTAAGTGACCATTATCCAATATTTTGTTCACGAAAAATTAATAACAAAAATGTGAAAAGAAAACATCATTCTATTAAATATCGGTCATTCAAAAACTTTAATGAAGTAGATTTTCTAAGAGATCTTGATAACGTCAATTGGAATGACATTATGAAAAACTCAGATGTTAATTTAATTCTACATGGTTTTATGTGCACTTTCATTGCAATAGTAGATAGCCACGTCCCAATAAGGGAGCACAGAGTAAAAAAGATCAATCAACCTGACTGGATAAATTCTGATATTCTTGATGCTATGAAAGATAGGGATAAATACAAAGTCAGAAACGATGCTGTTAATTATAATATCTCAAGAAATAAAGTCACTATACTTATAAACGATGCTAAGAAAGCGACATACGAAAAAAGAATAAATGATGGTCAGAATAATCCATCAACTATTTGGAAAATATTTAATGAATTTAAGTCCAATAAAGATGTAAAAAATAACATTATTAGTTTAACCAGAAACGGTACAGAAATAACAGAAACAGCAGATATGTCGAATGAATTCAATTCCTTTTTCACTAATATTGCATTAAATATCAAGGAGGATATAAGTTTTTGTGACTTCAACGAAGTAAAGGATTTTGTTGAATCACGTGTCCCAAAGCCTATGTTCTTTAACATTCCATTAATTGGTATTGAAAAAGTAAGAAAAATGCTTATGAACTTAGATACATCTAAGGCAACTGGCCTAGACGATATTGGTCCAAGACTTCTAAAACTATCAGCAAATATTATTTATCGTATTATTCACTATACCCTGAATCAAAGTATATTACAATCTACTTTTCCAGATGTTTGGAAATCAGCTAAAGTAAGCCCATTGTTCAAATCAGGTTCTAAAAGTGACGTAAATAATTACAGGCCTATTTCTATATTACCAACATTATCTAAACTTCTTGAAAAACATGTGCATGAAAGTTTTTATAATTATTTGAACCATTATAAACTTATCGTAGAAAAACAAAGCGGTTTTAGGAAAGACCATAGTTGTGAAACTGCTCTTGTTCATATAGTTGATAAATGGCTAGGGGCCATTAATAGTGGGTGTATTGTAGGAGTCATAATGGTAGATTTTAAGAAAGCATTTGATCTAGTTGATCATAAAGTTCTTATTAAAAAACTTAAGTTATATAAATGTTCGATTAAAACAATAAGTTGGTTTAATTCTTATTTAAGTGATAGGAAGCAAAAGGTAAGCTTAAATGGAGTTATGTCTGATGAACACACTATTTCATGTGGTGTTCCTCAAGGTTCTATTTTAGGGCCTCTTCTATTCCTCTTGTTTATTAATGACCTATCTCTTGTTCTTTCTAATGTTAGCTGTAGTACTGACATGTATGCTGACGACACTTCTATTTGCTCGATACATCAATCAAAAAATGTTGTTGAAAGAAATTTACAAGCTTCTCTATATACACTTGAAAGATGGTGTCAAAATAATGGCATGGTTTTAAATACAAACAAAACTAAAGTATTGATGATTACAACTCCACATAAGAGGGCTAAAATTCCTGGAAATGCCCTTAATCTCATGTTTAAAAATATTGAATTAAAAGTATCGAAAGGTGAAAAATTACTCGGTGTCAATATTGATGAATCTCTTAAATGGGATGACCATGTTAACAAATTGAAAAAGAAAATCTCAACAAACATTTGGCTGTTATCTCGCATCAAAACGTTTATTCCACTTAGTGCAAGAATTTTGTTCTACAAAGCGTATATCCAGCCACATTTAGATTTCTGCAATATTGTATGGGGTGGCACTACGTCAACAAATCTTCATAAATTACATATCTTACAGAAAAGAGCTTCTAAAATATTTTTTTGGAATAGAATACACAACAGTTTCTAACGCATTGGAACAAATGAATTGTCTCAGCATTCATGAAAGAATTTCACTCCACAAATCTAAATTCATGTACAAAGTTTTCAAAGGGCGTGTCCCTCATTATGTCTCTAATATGTTTAAAAGTGATACAAGAAGATTAACGAACTTAAGATTTTATAATAATAAAAACTATGTCATACCTAGACCTAAGTTAGAACAATATAAAGAAAGCATTTCATTCTCGGGGTTATCTCTATGGAATGTTATACCTGATTCAATTAGAGAAGCGGGCACTGTAAATAAATTCGCCTTTATGTTTATTCAATGGTTAAAAGAAAAACGGACCTAGTTATATAGGTATACGAATACAATGAATTTAATAGTATGAATCTCAAGTTACCACTGTACAAGAGTAGACTATGTACTTCCTTTTGATTGGAGCTTGCATAGAGCTCCTGATTACAAAACGAACACTAAGTCGACATGTTCTTATTTGTTGTAAATAAATGATATGATTTGTTTCTCCAAAAATAGTTTTCTCTGTAAATATCTACTCAAAGTTAGAGTACTGTGCTGCGATTTCCAACTATAAAAGACAGTAAAACCATGATATTTTATCCTTATTACATAAAATTCAAAGGTCAACGTTTTACATAATGTTGAAGGTCGTCTAGCATTGGTTTTATTTGCATATGTTATTAAGATACGGTTGTTAATGTTTTTAAACCAATTTTTAAACAAGTTCAGTGCCACAAAATAATCACACATTAGATTCTTTACTAAATCTATTTCTGCTGAAAAATCTACAATTTCTTTGTAAAGGTTACATAGTGTACACTATTTGATATTTTTAATCTTCTTTTGCACCAATGAAACTTACAAATTTTTTTAAAGTTAATAACACAACCTTTGATTACTATCAACGATAATTACATCATCAAAACAATAGTATAAATTTAGATGTATATAGACACAGGGTGCAAATGGAACGGATCCATTTATGAAACTTCCCATAGAGGTTTCTCGTTTGGTTCAGTTCTATTTGTTCCTGTAGTTTGTATAATTATGCTTATTTCAATTTGCATTATTGAAATGGTTTAATGGCATAATTACTGCACTGGACACATTGTTATTTAATATATTCTGTGATTGTTATTTTTGCTTATAAATGTATGAAATGTACCAATTAAAAGGGCCTCTGATAGATTAGCCATTTGGCTAAACGAGCTACCCTTACTAATTAATTAAAATATTTTATACATTCATTCATTCATTTAGATTGTTTAGGTAACTCTGAAAGCCTTTCATTCTTTCATTCAATTCGTTATAAACCTTGTGCATACAGTCTCGATCCAGATGAGACGTTGAGTAACTCAATGTCTTGTCAGTTTCAATTAGTTCACACTCTAATTGCATTTTTCAAAATTTGAAGCAGATGACAATTTAGTTTAACTAATACTGAGCCAAAATATTTCCTACAGTAATGACAGCGTGGGAAAATGACGTCACAAATATTTGGTTTTAATAGCGCGTGCGTTCATCCACCTGAATCGGGGTCAGATGGTATTTATAAATGCGTTTCATTTTTGTGTGCAATCACTTGATATTATAGCTCTATATTAAGTTATTGACTACGTTTTGTATTTAGATGCAAATCAAATCTATGATAACAGATTGGATCCAGATTAGACGCCAAGTTACTCGGAGTTTTATCAGGATCCAAATGCGTGTCCTTAAAGAATATATGTAAAAATTGAAGCAGACAACAATTATTAATTATCCAGACTCAACATTACCGAATTTCAGAACATCGATTTCTTGTGCATATAGATCTGTGTTTAACTGTTTTGTATTGTGTATAAAATGCTTTCGTTTAAGTGCCTCAATATAGATTGGTCATAGTGACTAATTGAGCTGCCCTCGTTGAATGGAGTCTTTCATTCATTCATTTATTCATTCATTCATCTTCTAAAGACCAATTGTTCACACCGTAGGTGTTATTTATTCAGCACCGTCTTTTTCATACAGAGCGCTGAATTAATATTGCATGTTCTGAGCCACTATCTCAAGATGCCATACACGCTTAACACTATATGTACATATCTTGCTAATTTGTTGTTCATAACCATTTTCCTTTTCTCAAAGACTTTAAGTAACTCTAGTTTTAAATCAATTTTAGCCTTTTTTCTTCAAAACACAACCATTATTGAACAATGAAGGTACTATCGAAAGCTTTCCAAAGCACGCATCTGTATCTGCATTGTTTAGAATAATCTTAAAAAACAAATATCAACAATAATTTGATACTGCTAATTACTGTCAAGTCTTCAAAACCTACATAGATTTGAAAGGACTGCTGTTGTTCAAAATCATTTCTTTTGTGAGGTCAAAGTTTCTTCTATTGTAATTCAGTGTAAACAACCAGTGTAACGATGATGATTTACAAATTTAGTCTTGAACATTAACAAACAGAACAATTCCATTTCAGAAAAAACACTGCAGGAGTTTCTGAGCTGGGTTTGCCATGTTTGAAATATGTGAACAATATTTTTATACCTTTCCATAGCATATACATAAAGTGTTGTTTCGATAAACCAGTTTTGTGACTATGTTTTCTAATATATATCACCATGATTTTTTTCATGTGTTACATGACTGTGTACAGAGTATTACATGAGGCTAAGAATTGAGTAATCCCAGATTTGACAATTTCTGTGGAAGTTTCTTTTCTTGGTATTATAATGCCATATTTCACTTTTTCAAACTAGTATTCGCATTCGGTTTGTTTTAATCGATTAAAATGTGCATTATATGGCTACTCTGTCCTGTCTTTTAAATTACAGATATTCTTATTATAGTTCTGTTGTTAAATATTTTGTATGAAATGCTTGTGTTAGAGGGCCCTGGGGTAGATTAGTCTGTTGACTAACCGGGTAACCCTCTTTAAATAAAGTCTTTCATTCATTCATTCATTCATTCATTCATTCATTCATAGGCTGTTACTGGCGATATGCCCACCAATTAATTAATTGCGCATGCGCAAAATCGATAGGTTCGTTTACAAACGCCGATTCGCCAACACTATATGTAAGTTGGAACATTGTAGCCATTTACGAAGTATATGAACAGATCTATCTAACTCCATTAACAAACAAAATAGACCCTGATCAGACGGCTCCTCTAGGAGTTACTGAGTGAAAATAATAATAGCATCTCCTGCGATTATATTCGCATGACCATCAATCATCCAACCATCCAACATCTGACAAAAAGTATTCAAGTTGAACATTTCGCAGAATGTAAACAAGTGTGATGGAAGGTCAGAATCACTGAGTGACGGACGGACAGACAGACAGACGGACACAGGGACATCTGACTACACCCCTTCAGAAGTGTGTGTGTATGCGTGCTTGCGTGCGTGCGTGTGCGCGTGCGTGCGTGTGTGTTTGTGTGCGTGCGTAGAGGGTTAACCTTTACAATGCTGATTTTTTAAAGTTGGAAGACCCATCAGTGTCTAATTATAGAGTCATTTAGTAACAAGAAAGCTATGATGACCCTGTATCATTCACCTGATTAATAGATCTCGTTTGACCTATTGATGCAACGGACAGGAATGATTTATACAAATATGATAGAGGTTCCTCTGACATTTAGTGAAACTCCGGTAATAGTGGTTTTGGAAGACTTTAAGAGCCGTCTAATCTGGATCTACTCTGTTTGCAAATGTGTGAAAATGCGTTTATATGAAACAGGGGTAAACTTTGACCCGATATCTCATCATATACATATTATCTGCCCTGGGTCGACACTGTTTGCAATGGACTAAATCTCTCTTTCTCACACGAGTGTCTCATGCTTTGAACGCAGAAAATGCACATAGATTTATTTCAATATCGAGCAACAAGACAATAGTTAACAACACATATATATTTTAAAATTATAACAATATAAAAACAAGAGCTCCATGTGTCGGAGCATTATATGCCCAAAGTATGTGCTGTCAAAACATGCGCAATTTTAATAAATATGGGGGCGGCTCACGTTATCAAGTTATTAAGCGAATAATGTTTTTAGAGTTGATGGTCACTGTGATCTTGACCTTTTACCGACTGACCTCATAATCAATTAGGGTCATCTACTTGCCATGGACAACCACCCTGCTAGGTGTGAAGACAGCACACACAACAGTCATTAAGTTATTGAGCGGACAAGATCTTGAGCTGAAAAATAGCCTATGGTGTAATGGGTTAATTTACATGTATTTAACACGTTACATACACAGACGTTTGTTTCACTTAAATAATGTTTCCGTTCTACATGAAATTTACCACTGTATTTGCCATCGAGGGGCTACGTTTACTTACACTGTCTTTTAGGATGTGGGTGGAATAAGTGTGAGGTTGGGCGCCCGTTAACCGGTTTAAACTCCCAGTGACTACTGTCACTGACCGTTCCAAGGCGGTACTTCCACCCCCTATTTTTTGTTTGTTTTGTCTTTGTGCGTCTCTTTGTATTTGCTGTGCTTTCTTGTGGGTCTGTTCGGGTGGCTATTTGTTTTGTATGTGGTGTTTCCTGCTTGACTCATATTTGTACATACATTGTAATATACCAATTTAACTGCGTGCATATACACACATACAATAAGACAAGCAAACATTCTAATTTTATCTTTACTAACAGTTGGATTTGGCAAGGTTTTGCCTCATCTCAAATGCAACAAACATAGCAGAAAAGTTAGAGCCAACTAAGTTCAATAGATCCCTTCTAAATACATGTAGACGTTCCAGGAGCATGTATGGCCATACACATGTGCGTACACGTATTTGGAAAAATCCAAGAATTCAAGGTGCCCAAGATACATTGAAACTTGATGCCCAACTAAGGTAAAACCCTAGATCTAGACATTCTTAGACTTTTCAGATCAAATTTCCGACATGGATCCGTTCCATTTGCGCTATGTGTCTATATACATGTACTTTTTTAAACTATTGTTTTTGATGATGTAATTATTGTTTAATCTCAGGGAAATTTTTATAGTCAGTTTGAACTCTGGAGTATTTCCTTTTGAAACAAACTAAGTTTTCAAACGTTATGCAGGTCATCGTGACCTAATTGGTTGTATATTGTGTGTGTCGATCTGTGATCAGTATTCTAGATGTTTGACAATTTTAAAATAAAAATATGCAAAGCATAGACTAATTGAATATGCATAATTGAATACGCAATACACAAAAGATTGAGCAAATGGCAATTTTAAATTGAACATGGTACTTTCGAATTCATAGTTGTCCTAGCACAAGTGCTGGATCCTACCTCTAAGTTTAATCGAAATGCATACTATTGACACCAGGACTATATGTTAATATAGCATAATGCTTTAAAAGGTCCACAGCAAGTTTCAAGGGACAGGCTTATGTTTTCCAGTTTGTTTGCTTTAAAAGGATGTATTTAGAGAAAAGAATATCAATTAATATAAAGAATGAATAAAAAATATATATACCATTTACATTTGGTTTTGACGGGATTAGAACCAGGAACGCAGGCGTCACAGTCACAGCTCTTTCCCCTCGACCAACGCTTGGGTCCCAATATATGCGAGTTACATGGTTCTATTTATACGCTACAAAGGTGTGAAAGGCAACAACGACTTGTGAACGTACATACTTAATATGCAAATTATACAGCCCAATTTTTATTGAAATCCCTAAGCATAAAATAAATAGATTTTACCCATGACATACTGTCAATCCAGATGCCTTAATTCAAACTGCATGGTGTCTTTCTACAGCAGAAGTCCGACATAAGGCCGTCGGATTCTAAAAGTCCCATACCCTTCCAGTACTATTTACAGAAGTCCGATATATGGTCGTCGGATTCTGAGTTGAATGTCCCTTTTGCCTAGTCACTCATATCCTTAGCAAATAGAGAAGACCCAGGTAAGTAGGTTCATAGAGGAGCCCTCTCATCAGGATAAGCACTATTTGTCATGTTACACTTTTGTTTGGAAAAGTCTCTAAATATTAAACATAAGCTCATTTTAGCTTGACTTGTTAGAATTTTGGAACAGCCCATTTGTAAATTCGGCGTTAAAATGTTAGATTTTTTCATGTGTACCCTTGTAGAACATTATAGAACCGTTGGAGGTACATAGAATAGACACGTAACCTAAAAGAATTATTTGATTATAACAGCCTCGGTTGATATTTCGATACACTTTCAACATTTTGACACTATGAAATATCGAACATCAATGGCCGGTACTATTTCCGGGGTAGAACGAAATTTCAAATGCAGAAATTCGATTGCATTGCGACATTACAATGTTTCCTGATGTATTTTATCAATGGTCGTGCGACGTTGTTGCTAAGATCTGGTTTGAAAGAAATAGAATTTCAAAAATACATGTACGGTAAAACCCCTCTAAATCAGACGTTAAATTCAGTATAAATATCAGTCTTGGAGACAGGTGGCAGCTTAATGCAGGGTGAAAATCATGCAGAAAGCTCCTCCCGGAGCTTTCTGCATGACTTTCACACTGCATTAAGCTGCCACCTGCTTAAAAAGTATCTAAATTCTGATCTATTAGAATTCGGGTTAAGAGAGGTTTTACTGTATTGTAAAAGGGGACAAATCTATACTTTTGAATGTATTTCAGAGATTTACCAGTGATACCCTAACTACCCTAGGTATTTTGACAAACACACTTATGCAAATAGTGCAGACCTAGATCAAACAGCTCCTTGATGGGCTCGTTTGAAGGGTTTTCACTATTTGCTACTACATGTATGTCTGTTTAATCTAAAGTTGCAAAAATGTTTCCAAACTGACATATTCAGCTGTACAAACTGGTAGAGGGGAGAGACTGGGTGCTAGAACACTTAACTCTTACCTTCATGTAAAATGTTTTTCACGCGTTTGTAAACAGGGTAGATCCAGATCAGATGGCTCCTATAGGAGTCGTCTGGTCAGGGTCTGCTCTGTTTGCTAATGGAATTTGAAAGATCTTTTTCTTTACTTTCTGAAATGGCTACTAATTTCCACTTTTCATATTTCATTATAACTAGTATGTCCATGAATATTCAGTAGGTATTGAAATTTGGAATAAACATCGAACAGGGAAAGGGTTCAGAAATTTAGGGTTTTCATAAATCAGAAATTTCTGGCATATTTTTGGTACTGACCAAGTAATGTCAGAATCATCCGGGGTCTAGACTTACAGTGTTCTCATTCAACGATAATTGTGAAATCGGTAATTCTATTATGCTAAGCACGACTTGGCTTGCATCTGACCGAGTGTCAAACAGCTTGGATCCAGATGATATGCTCGGCGTCTCATTTGAATCCAAACTGTTTGACAATCAGTCACTAGTTTCTACCACGCTGGAACGAATTGGAAGTAGGTACAAATACAATAGATCAGACTTATTTTGACAGAATGGTAAGGCTTAAGCCATTCTCTCATATTGACGCTTGTTGGCGCCTCTGTAATAGTCACTTCTTGAAACCATTGTGATAAATAGAGCATTAATTCGCTCCATAGGAGCAAATGCTCTATTTATCGCAATGGTTTCAAAACTAAAAAAATCTAAACAAATTCCTTTTCTCTAGAAATGCTCCTTTATTCTAAAGATAAATTAGATTTAAATGATCTAGATCTATTCTAAAATACTTTTACTAGATCTGCTACGGTACTGTACAGTAGCCAGAAAGACATTTTACAACACCCAACTGAATACCATGATACTGTATATCTTAATATCTAGATCATATTAACATAAAACGAGAATCAACATTTTAGATACTGTTGATCTTAATTATTCGACATATCAGGGATGTCCAACAAATAAATAAGAATGTCTCCCATTTCAAAGAAAGGCCAGATCAATGGATCGGGGTTTTTTCAAAGTCCAGCTGGTAATTTATAGTGCATTCCTTTAGGCCGATTAATTCAAGCTTCTTGCTGTATCTACCCTTCGAAACTAAAACAAAATTGTCATTATAGTCAGAGGATATAGTAAACAGAGCAGACTGATCTGGGTCTACCCAGTTTTCAGATGCGTGAAAACACGTATATGAGGGAAAGGGTTGAATGTGCCAACCTATTTCGGAGACATCGGTTATTATCGTCGTATACGTCTATTTTTTTTTAATTACTAGGGAATGTCCCATTAGCATCTATTCTAAAAACAGATGACTGTATCTGGATTTTGTACTTCGAGTTTGGCCATGTGAAGGTGCTTTGTAGAAAGGTTGTATACCAGTCTAGACATTAACAAATGAATTCACAGTTTACTACAAAATACTAGTGAGTCATATGCAAATTACAATGTAACATAGTTCCTGATTGGTGGAAAACTAGAACAGGAATGAAAATAGACAGCTAGCCGCTGAAATACCATCGACTGACATTTTACTTGATTAAGACGTGCATTTGCGGATTTGCAAACACAGAATACCTGTCGGAGTTGTCTGATCTGGGTCTGCTCTGTTTGCTTCTAGAACAGTACAGATAATATAATGTAATACAAATGTATACTTTGATATAATATAATATAATATATGATACAATATACCATATTATAATAATATATAAGGTAATAGATCTACAATGTAATATTATATAATAATTATGATTATAATATAATATAATACAATAATGTTATGTCGTGTCTTGTCATGTCATGTCATGTCGTGTCACAGCAATACATGATATGACATGACGTGATATGACATCACTGTTATACAGACCTACTTAAATAGCTCTTATCTAATAGTTCGACCACTACTAACGTTTCTCTTTGATTGTATGTCTGAATGCATGTACCAAAATTGTGACGTGTATTTTGGCATGATACTCTTTGTTAAAGGTCCGTAGTGGTCGAAATATTAGATATGAGCTATTGAAGTATTTCTGTATTATCTTAATTCCCTTATTGGAATATTATCTTCCTTCTAAATGTTATAACATTTTAAATAATATAATTATTACGCTATAGCATACGGCTTTGAATTCAATCATGGTCAATATCCTCTTGTTTATGTACCGACTTAAAAGTTCAGCGAGTTTATATTAACCCATTTGTTCCCACGATCCCATATATGGGACTTCGGCAAACAGTGTAGACTCTGATCAGACGCCTCATAATGCGGCGTCTGGTCAGCGTCTACACTGTATGCTGATAGGAATTTCAATATAAAACAAAACCAAATTGAACATTTTGACCAGGCACCCCTTATATAAAAAATGGACTAATCTAATATATAAGCATGGAAGAATCCACTGGGAGCAAATGGGTTAATAGAGTACATGTAGTTATTCATGAAGCATTTATAAGGTTTAGCACATTCCCTCATCATTTTGACGCCCCTGTAAAAGTCCGTTTCGAAACTGTTGTAATAAATAGAGCATTTGTTCCTATGGAGCAAATGCTCTATTTATCACAATGGTTTCAAACTACACAATTCTAAAATTGTCCTATTCTGTAGCAAATGTTCCCTTTCGGTTGATTTACTTAAAGAGCTTGGGTTTAAACATAGTTTATGAGGTATTGGGTCTAAAAATTGCCTATTGGGGTAAAATATACGTCTTGTCCTCCTAACCCTTTCCTTCATAGGCTATGTTTAGACCCGACCTCTTTGAATGAATCTAACCAAAAGGAGCATTTACTAGAGAAAGGTAAAATTTTAGAATTTTGTAGTATGAAACCATTGTGATAAAAAGAGCATTTGCTCCTATAGGAGCAAATGCTCTATTTATCACAATGGTTTCAAGAAGTGGTTATTACAGAGGCGTAGAAATGCGTCTTTATGGAGGAAAGGGTTAATAGAATAATACGATATGGCGTAGTTCTTTTTTCCGTATAATATCCATTTTCTGTGTAAGTAAAAATTAAAGAGAAATGCAACATGTTACGTTTATTCTGGTAACGTTATCACTGATTACCTCTTCATCTGATAGACGGGCTTTTTAATGCACTTGCAGGCAAAGTAGACCAATATCAGGCGACTCCTTTTCTGTTTGCTAATGGAATTATATAGGTCTGATTCTACAGGTTTTATCAAAATTCCAAAATTCCTTTTTATCAAAATTCCAAAGTTCCTTTTCCAAAATTCCCTTTTTATCAAAATTCCAACATTCCTTTTTTTATCAAAATTCCTTTTATCATTATGTCATTTTAATGATTTCATTATTTTTACATGAAAATCCATCAGGTAATGG
Organism: Azorinus chamasolen; assembly: GCA_963576725.1. Taxonomy (NCBI): domain Eukaryota; kingdom Metazoa; phylum Mollusca; class Bivalvia; order Cardiida; family Solecurtidae; genus Azorinus; species Azorinus chamasolen. The sequence goes on along the minus strand of OY755253.1, from coordinate 56,438,080 downwards.
ATTAAAACAGCGACTTCGGTTGAACGCATACAGCTTAAAAGTATGTTGTTGCTTAACCCTCTCTCTGTTCTAGGTTTGTTTCAAATTTCAATACCTGCTGAATATGCATTAACAAAATAGCTATAACGAAATATGGAAAGTGGAACATTGTAGACATTTTAGAAAGCAAAGAAACAGATATATCAAATTCTACTAGTAAACAGAGCAGACCCTGATCAGACGGCTCCTTTAGGAGCCGTCTGATCTGGGTCTACTGTGTTTGTAAATGCTTGAAAGCACGTTTATATGAGGGAAAGGGTTAATGCAGGACAGAAGTAATGCAGAAATAACTTTTGACCTGCATTAACTACCGCCTGGCATACAGACCCACAATTAGACTTCGAAATAACTCAAGGTAAAAAAAATCGATCCTTCCAAAAGGTATAATACATTTACAGATACATAACTACGCATATCTAGAAACATATGTGACAGTTTAATGTAGGTTGGCAGTAATGCTGAAAGCCCCTACATTATTGCACACCTGCATTATATAAGCTGTGATCTTGAGAAATTGTTCAGATGAGAAATCAGATGACTCGAACTTCTGTTATCTCCAAGTAATTTGTAATGGTCTCTGAATTTCATGATAAATAAACATTTTGTCAATCGCTTTCTTATCTCTAATTGAATAGTTAATCAGGAAAAAGTAACTACGTTTTCAAAAGGGCTATGGTATGAGTGTATCTGCATGAAATGTGTCGTCTGCTGCAATTATGGAAACGTAATTTGTTATATTAGTTTTCTTGAAGTAATGCAGTCAGAATGTGAAATTGAACTGGCTGACCGAGTTTCATCATAATATATTCTTTACAACCATTATTCATCTGTGAAAATTTGAAGTAAATACTCCCGGTGGAGTATGAGGAGTTGGACACACAAGAATTGCGGGACATGACATTCGGGTGTAAGTATGGACGGATAAGAGCACTGCTATTTGTCTCCTCCTTTCGTGGAGTCGAGCCCATTAAAGAGAACACGTCAGGTAGGGAATCTACTGGAGCACAAATGCAGTGTGTGCGTGCTTGTGAGCGACCACGTACAAACATGCTCTTCACAGAACATTGTTAACCCTTCCCCTGTTTTAAGTTTATTACAAATTTCAATACCTACTGAATATTCATTGACAAAATAGTTATAAAGAAATATGGAAGGTGGAACATTCTAGACATTTTAGAAAGCAAAGAAACAGATATATCAAATTCTATAAGCAAACAGAGAAGACCCTGATCAGACGGCTCCTCTAGGAGCCGTCTGATCTGGGTCTACTCTGTTTGTAAATGCTTGAAAACACGTTTACATGAGGGAAAGGGTTCATTGCTTGTTTAGGATCGAAAGACACGTGACCAGCACTAATGTCTTTGGTGTGTCGCAGCGCCGTTCATCTATCAAAACGTTGCAGATGCTGCGGTATTCTTTGCATGTGATCAACGTGTTGAACATCGAATTCCTAATACCAAATAAGTGCGATATGGCATGAAATTGCGTATCTATACGGGGAAAGGATTAACACTCTTTCAGTGGGTAAATAAGTTGCAGCTCATAAGGTAATCCGACGCGCACCTCTTTATTCGTTGATTAACTGCCTCTGGGAGAATACTTTCATTCATAGTATGGTCACGTTATTTCGTCATGTGACTGGTATTTGTATATTCATGCGCCCTTCTTACACATTGCTATATTTTGTGGATTTTCTTGCACATACTAAACCATAGCTAGTGGTACGAAGCATTTGTATGTCAGAAAAAGTATACTATGATTGTTTCCGGATGCCATGTATCCATCGAATGCATGTCAATAATTTGCACTACACTGCTATGCGGAATGGCAGTTCTCAGGTAAGCAAGTTTACCATGGGTTCGATGGTGGAACGGCACCTATGTATTATTTGCTTACGCAAATAATACAAAGACAAAAGTGGCTAGCGATACGCATTCATGCACATGTATGCGTACTTACATCTGTCTGAAAGGTGAAAACATTATTACGCCCAAAATGAAGCGAAATCGAAGGCTAAGGGGAGTTGGCTTTGACAGACGTTCAAACTTTGACGCCTCGGTAAAAGTCACATTTTGAAACCATTGTGACAATGTTTTCAAAAGTACACACTTCTAAAAGTTTCCGTTTTTTCTAGTAAATGCTCCTTTTAGGTAGATGTATTCAAAATGAATGGGTCTTAACCCTTCGCTTGCTGAATTTTAAAATGCATTTTCTCCTTCTTTACCTATGTCCTGTTGTATAATTACATATATCTGCATTTCGCTGTGCAATCACTGCTGTGGAGTGCACTGGTTGCACAATCAAGTTGTAAATAGTGCAGACCCTGATGAGACAGCTCCTGCAGGAGCTGTCTCATCTGGGTCTTCACTATTTACAGGTATGTATATTGACGTGAATAGCAAGCGAAGGGTTAAAATAGCCTACTTCGCGGGTTCATCGCATCTCGATCCAGCTATAACCCACACTCCTGTTTTGCAATGTAATATTCAGCAGAGGTGGGTGGTTGTCAAAAGGTGTAGACCCTATTCAGACACAAGCGGGACCCTATCCTGGATATAAGTCGCATAATGTAAGTAGATCTAAGGTCAAATTGAAAGTAGCTCGATATCAGTATAGGGCCACACTGTATAGACATACTAAATCAATACATATGTACATGCAGCTGTATTGAATTCGATAAGCATACTAGAAAGAAAATGTGTGATAATAAGGAGACGATACCATTCACGTACAGTAAAGCCTCCCTATAACGACCACTAAATTACATAAAGTATTTTGTGTTAAAGGCAGGTGGATGCTAAAAGCAAGGTTAAGTTAAAACAGAACGCTCCTATAGGAACGTTCTGTTTTACTTTCACCTTGCTTTAAGCAACCACCTGTCCAAAAGACACACTTTAGTGGTCGTTATAGAGAGGTTTACTGTATATGGGTAGACACTGATTTCATGTGGAAAGCATTGGCTCAATGGTAGAGAAAACTCCATTATCCTGATTATCATGTATGTTTTCTTTCTATTATAGTATATATTACTGATAAAATATATTCTAAATACAAAATATCGAAACCTGTTTTACCCATTTTCGGACTGTTCCATTTGTTTTTTAATGTTTGTTTTTTATTTTGATTCTCAATATTTTACCCGTTGACTGTCCACAATTCTAATAGTATAGTTAATAGGGTTAATAGTTAAATTTATTTGAAATCTTGCATTGACCTGGATAAATATTTAACTTCTACCCAGGTGTAAAAACATAGTGTCTGCTAAATCCTGACAATTTTACCAATTTCCGATTATTTCAAGGGTTTTTTTTTAAAATAAAATAAAATAATAACTATCGATTAAGCGTCAAACCGTTTGGATCCAGATTAGACGCCGAGTTACTCTGCGTCTCATCTGGATCAACTCTGTTTATAAATGCAAAACCAGGTCATTTGTTACATAGTTATCTAGAGGTTATCGGGACAGGTGTATCTTATGAACCGTGCAAGTTAATACTCGTATTTTATTATTAGTCAAGAGAGCCTGACTGATATCACGACAGACAGTTAGACTAGCTAGCTGCAATCCACAGGCATCCGGCTCATGAAATATGTCTAAAATAATTTAATATGTGCCTAAATTGACGTTGTGTAACAACTGAAGCCGAAAAAAAATAAAGTTTGGAGCGTTTTGAGACAAAGCTGAAATTTCGTAAAATATAATGTTTGGGGCGTTTTGAGACAAAGCTGAAATGTCGTATATTCTAATATAGAATCTACGAAGTTTCAGCTTTGTCTCAAAACGCCCCAAATTTTATTTTTTCGGCTCCAAATGTTACAAAACGTAAATTTAGGGACATTTTAACTTATTTAAGACATAGACTAAGATAGGATCCAAACAGCTTGTTCACATCATTCAACATATGTTTTATAAAAAAAACCAGATAAATAGACAGATAAAAATTTCTCTTAGCACGAGCGGCATGATTTTACAATGTATGCAGCCCTATTGTTGTATATAAGAAAGCTTTTCCTTTAGTTACTGTATGTGCTGTCTTAAATTATCATATGTCATATGAGCCAAATGATTACTGTAAAAGCTGCATTGAATTCAGAGACAGCTTGGGTCCTTATTACGTGCTGGATCACCTAGCATCTGATCAGGATCCATGCTATCTCGATATGCCCTACTGACATATGATAATATATGTACTTGTTTAAACTGTGATAATAATAATCTTAAATTATGGAATTAGACAGTATAATTCCGTGCTTCTATTTTCACTTTATACATATGAATAAGGGAGGTAAATCTGTGCAGACACCTTTCTACTATGTCAGCATTGTTTCCCTTTATCTATTAAAACAAACAGGCATTAATGATTGTCTTAGATCTTGTTTGTTTAGGGTTGTTGGTTGGGTTTTTGGTTGTTGTTTTTCTTTTGTTGTTGTTTTGTTGGGGGTGTTTTTTGTTTTTGTTGTTGTTGTTTTTTTGTTTCTTGTTGTTGTTGTTTTTTGTTTTTTGTTTTTTTTGTGTGTGTTTTTTTTTTTTTTTTTTTTTTGGGGGGGGTTGTTTGTTTGGTTTTTTTGTTGTTGTTGTGTTTTGTTATTGTTGGGTTTTTTGGGGAGTGTGGGGGGAGCTTTTTTAGAATCATAATGGTGAGAACTATTTAAATTAAACTTGAGATTTTAAATATATCTATATATCTTATATGTATTGTATCAATATGCTAAACTTTATCCTATATTTACAGGCTGTTTTTGTTTTAAAGTGGTATTGTTTTAAGTTACTATATGGTCGGCAAATAGCTTCTGATATAGCTAATGTTATTTGTTGTAAACCCGACGGGAAATATTTTAGCTTCTTGTATCTTGTATATTTCATGAGCCGGATGCCTGTGCTATAATCTAGTCGTATTTAAATCATGTTGCATTGACCCTTATTCCGTTAACCGATATCCGACTCGCGCTTACGAACAGCTTGGATCCTGATGAGACACCGAGAAACTCGACGTCTCATCAAGATCAAAGCTGTTTGACACTCGGCCAAGAGTTTTTTCCCACAAAATCTTGATCGAATTGGAAGTAGTCAGAAACTGCAAGTCAAACTTTGAGCTGACATTATTTTTGCAGAGCGGATAAGGGTTAATCTATATATGTATATATACCACACGTGTGTTGTGCTAATTGAAGCTTTACACATTGAGCTGGACATAAAACACGGTGAGTACACGTATATATGTTGTTTTCTATGTTAGTTCTAGTCCGTCTTTGGCACCAGGCGCTTCGCTGAGAACGATCTCAGATTCAATGAAAAGTTGTGTTCATCTCAACGCCCTGACATAGTGTCCAAGATTATAAAACTTCTGAGTCTTAGTTTTGTGCTCAGCGATGTTTTATAGCCACGGGACCCGATCTTATGTTGCTTTTGCTAGATTTTTGTCTTTCTAAGTTCTAGATGTTTTATAGAGGTCTATGTCAATATCTACAACAACAACAACAACTGTATAAGTACTGCCACTATTTTTGTGTACGATAGAATATATCTTCATTTATTGAACATAGGATAAGGAGTCTTAAAAAACAGAACGTAGCTTAATGCAGGTCAAAGTAATGCAGAAAGCTCCTAGATAGGATTAAATTACAAACCAATAATATTAGACCTCTTTTTGATGACCGCTTAAGACGGGTTCTATTGTACTACATGTATTTAGTTTTACTGTTACAACAATGAACTAATATTTTGGCATGTACCACTTTTCTCACAGCAGCCTAGAAGAGTTACGTTGACCGAGATTACCTCTGCAAACAGTTTGGACCAAGATGAGACGCCGAGTACAACTCGGCATCTCATCAGGATCCAAGCTGTTTGACACTCGGTCAGTGGTCTCGTCAATGAGTTGTTGGGATATAGTCAAAACCGAAAGTAGCTCGAGTACACACATTTATGCGGACTACTTGGTCAATAATTTCTGGAACGCTTTATGGAACCGGAAGTAGTATATATCGGATCAGTGTATGCTCTGTTTTTGATATACAGTAAAAACCCGCTAATGCGACCACCTGAAAGAGGTGTAATTCTGGGTGTTAGGTACAGGTGGTAGATTAATGTGCTAGATGCAGGTGGTAGCTTAATGTGCTAGATGCAGGTGGTAGTTTAATGTAGGACAAAAGTAATACAGAAAGCTCCTAGGGGAGCTTTCTGCATTAGCCTACTTTTGTCCTGCATTATGCAACCACTTGCTTATAGAGACGTTCTACTGTAATATAGATCTAGATAAGATTCTACAGTTTTTTATGTTTCGAGGTTACTCTAATGAGTGGTCACGGCATGTTTGGTTGACACAAATTAAACATATCCTAAATCTTAAGCTTTTTCAGGCATTAAACCTTTTCAATTACTGTTGCAGGAACAGTATATTAGTGTCGCTTATCTGAACTTTCAGTGAAGATTTTAAGCTATAACCTGTGTTACAGTGACTGTCTCTACTTGCATCGTGTTTTTAAAAATTAGAATAAAGTAGAACCCTTCTAATGCGACCACTTAATGAATAAATACGGGTGTCTTTATAAGCAGGCGGTTGCTTAATGCAGGACAAAAGTAATACAGAAAGCTCCCATAGGAGCTTTCTGTATTACTTTTATCCTGCATTAAGCTACCATCTGCCTCAATCACCCAGAATTATACCTCTTTTAGGTGATCGCATTAGAGGAATTTTACTGTATATAAAGGAAATGAACATCTACAAAGATATACACATGTACATGCTAAAGATCTATATTTAACTCTTTCCATCCAAGTTGATTTTCAAACCTTGCAACAGTTTGTTGAGATAATTTGACATTCACAGAAATTTTGATGTTGAAAAGTCTAAGACTTTTATTTTTAGATCTAGGGCCTAACCCAAGTTGGCATCAATTAATTAATGCGGTGTTTGTTTTACACTTTTACTTTTTTCGATTTTTAAAACTGAAAGAACGCACGTGCATATGTGCGTATCCTCTGGCACGCGCCAGCGCTCCGACTGGATCGGTATTTAATTTTCATATTAAATTAAAACCATTGAAACTGACTATCCCGAAGAACGAGAACTCTTTCTTGACTATTCCGAAGAACGGTAACTCCTTCCTGACCATCCCGAAGAACGAGGCCTCTTCCCAACACTATGAACCAGTAATGCTTCCATGTATATTTGTGATGTTGTTGTTGTTGTTGTTGTTGTTGTTGTTGATGATGTTGTTGTTGTTGTTGTTGTCGAGACATAGCATGCTACGGGCACCTGTGGGTTATACTGACAAGACATTACTCAGCATGGTAGATTTCACTCATTCATGCCCGGTGTACCGTAGCCATCTGCATGAACATTGTAAACCCTTCGCTTGCTATTCACGTCAATATACCTACCTGTAAATAGTGAAGACCCAGATGAGACAGCTCCTGCAGGAGCTGTCTCATCAGGGTCTGCACTATTTACAAATTGATTGCGCAGCCAGTGCACTCCACAGCAGTGATTGCACAGCGAAATACTTGTACACAGTGACGATATATGTAATTATACAACAGGGCATGGGTAAAGAAGGAGAAATGTATTTTAAAATTCAGCAAGCGAAGGGTTAATACGATATGAACATAAAATGTGTTGCTTTATAAACCCTTAAGCAGCCATAGTTATAGTAGGGTCTGGATCTTCTGGGACCCTAGATCTTGGTCTACCCGGTTTGTAAAGACGTTGAAAGACGTATTTATGGAGTAAAATGCTAACCCTTTCTCTGATGCATTTTCGGGTAAGTTATAATGTCATCATGAATATTTATTAGCTATTTTTTAAATGGCATATGAACACTGGATTTGTTTGATTTTGGTAGAAACGGTAGAGTTAGATCTATTATAATTCCATAAGCAAACAGAGCAGACCCATATCAGACGGCTCCCATTGGAGCCGTCTGATTTGGGTTTGCTCTGTTTGCAATTGCGTTTACTTGAGGATGTGGTTTAGGAAACAGTGTGCAGAAGGCCCCTTCAAGAGTCCTGTAATCTATGTCGATACTGTTTTTTCTATGTCCATTAGGTAGGACAGCTGACATAAATAGATAAATAGGTTATAGCGGTTAAGTATTCGACAATATGCACAGTATGTTTCGACAGAGGCCAATTTTAATCTAGGTAAATATGAGCTGAGGTGTCGGGCATAACCTATATGACCTAAACGATATCACACTGTCGCCACTTGACCTTACTGATAGGTAAATATGTAAAAAAAAAAGTAAAGGTGAGGTTTATAGTCTGGAACTACATACAATGTACATATTCTCCCGACTTCACAATTTACCCCCTGATCACTGGGTTATAAGTCGGCCATAAACACTCGGCGCCTAAGGCAGCCATGGCACATTGGCTTATTTCCCTCACAGGAACCCATTTATAAACCTGGGTAGAGAGGAGCAAACGTGGGATGCATTTTTTGCTCAGAAAAATTCTGATAGTCCGATGGCAGGATTCGAACCGGGGACTCTTCGATCCCAAGTCTATCGTCCTACCACTGGACCACCACTCCCACACTCATGTACAGATCTATGGTCTTCGACTGATAATCGCTTTGCCCCTCACCGCTGTGGTCTGAATCCCGGTCTGGGCATTTTGATTTTTAATGCGAGGAAGCCTTCCAGCTGGCTTGCGGTAGGTTAATGGTTCTACCCGGATGTTCTGTGCACGAAACAATGCAATTTGTTCCGTGCACAGAGGAACCTCCGGGGTCTTCCTCCACCTGTATTTAGCTGTACGTCGTGATATACATTTACGATATGACTGAAACACTGTTAAAGCGACGTAAAACCTGATAAAACCACACTTACACACTACACCATTTTGATGATATTTTATAGAAAGAAGATAAAATGGCATCGGCTGCAAAATACAACAGATATCCATTTTAAGAACTCTCTCTCTCTCTCTCTCTCTCTCTCTCTCTCTCTCTCAGATTATTTCTTAGCATACGGGTCGGGATCATACACAAGGACAAACAAATAGCTTTGTTTCATACGCGGACTTTGTTAGCAGACGATAGGGGTTGCATTTTAGGCATAATATGGGGAATAGTGAGTAGTGTGACGCGGGATATGATTTTACACCGCTTGCACGCGTGCTTGCGTCACTAAAGCAATTTTAATTCAGAGCTACAGATAACAGTGCGTACTGTACTCAAATACTAAAATCGTCATTTCTCCACCAACCCCTATGTTGTGACCACTCTTTAGAATCGTCTCGAAGAGTGGTCATAACATAGGGTTTGGTGGAGAAATAAAGAAGTTATACTTGGAAATATGTCAATTTACGCATCTTAACCATCCGTAAAGTTAACAGTAAGGATCAACTCGACGTCTTATCTGGATCACAACTGTTTGACACGCTATTTTTATTTATTTATTTTTATCTATTTTTTTATAAAAAAATTTTATTTTATCTATTTTTTATTATTATTATTATTATTTTATTTTTATTTTTTTATTTTTTTTTTTTTATTTTTTTTTTTTTTTTTGGGGGGGGGGGGGGGCGCAAGGGATACATACATACATACATACTGTACATATCTTTTATTCAACATTAAACGTATTTATAGTCTACATTCAATAAACAGAGTGGTGAAGTACACCGTAGTGAAAAACGGTCTCGTCGTTTAGCAGATACAATCATACGCGAATTTGTAGCAGACGGTACAGTTTGCAGACCTTTACGCGTATAGAGATAATCCTTTACTCCATAAATACGCCTTTCTACGCCTTTGCAAACAGAGTAGACCCAGACCAGACGGCTCATATAGGAGCCGTCTGATCAGGGTCTACTCTGTTTGCTTATGATATACATGTAATATAGATATTATTCTGCAGTTTCTGCCAAATCGAACAAATCCCGTGTCTGTCCACTACTATTATAAAACTGCATATCATATTCAAGCTACATGTCTCCGCTTTACTTTGGTTCTTGCTTTGTCCTTTTATTGCCTCCACAAGCAAAGTTATGGCGCATTTTCTTAACCAATGTAATTTCGAAAATTACCAGGGTGTTACCATGGAAACCGTTAAATAAAGCAGAGCTAGGATAAAATTATTTTGGGGACATGCTCAAAATGTGTTCTGAGGACCCCAACAAACCATGTGGTACCCATGAAAGTCTAGGGCGAAGATACGGTAACCATGATTAGGGCCCAGCCTATTATACCGGTGAATTGTGCTGACCTTCACGCATAAAGAGTGAAAACTACAGTAAAACCTCTCTATAACGACCACTGTTATGTGTTAATTAGTTCGTATTGAGGGCAGGTGGTTGCTTAAAGCAATGTGAAAGTAAATCAGAACTCTCCTGTATAGGAGCGTTCTGTTTAACTTTCACCTTGCTTTAATTTAAGCAGCCACCTGCATTTAAAGGCATTTCGACCCCATGCTGTGTATTTTGGGAGCTGACTGTCGGGCATCTGATACACATACTGATAATACGGGTTACCATCACAGAGGATCAAAGTATAATTGCATAACTTTATCTATTATGGCTATGGACCTTGACTGGACACTGCAGGAGCACAGCTGGATACTGTGTATATAAGGGGGTGGGGTGGGGGCCTTTAACACAAAAAACTTGATGTAATTTAGTGGCCGGTTTAGAGATGGTTCACTTATCCTGTAGAAAATTCCCGTTTGCTGTCCGAATCAACGTCTTATTTGGATCCAAACTGTTTGCCACTCGTAACAAACAACTGAGAAACCCTAACACAAGAATTTGTAGCTGACAAACGTTTCCTGGAGTTAATGGTTTTTAAATGACTTTTCAAGGATATATATACATAATGGGGGTTCTGGCTCACCTCCCTCGGCTCCCCTCGCCATACTGGCTCGGCTCACCTCACTCGGTGATCCAGAACACGTTTCACTCCCCATTATGTATATATATCATTGAGGTAAAAAAAAAAAAAAAGTTTTACACACAAGCAATATTTGGAGAGAGAGACAGAGGCGGGTCTAAAACACGTTGGGTAAAAAAAAAAATGTGTAGGTGATTAACACAAAACCTTTTGGGGGTGAGAGAAGTGAAAAAATAAAAAGTGTAGGTGATGAACACAAAACCTTTTGTGGGGGTGAGAGAAGTGAAAAAATAAAATGTGTAGGTGATGAACACCGAACATAATCCGGGGGGGGGGGGGAGGGGGTGATGAAATAAAAAGAGTGTAGGTGATGAACAGTGAACATAATCCGTGGGGGGAGAGGGAGAGAAAAATAAAAAGAGTATAGGTGATGAACACCGAACATAATCCGTGGGGTGTGAGAAGTGAAAAATAAAATGTGTAGGTGATGAACACCGAACATAATCCGTGGGGGGAGAGGTAGAGAAAAATAAAAAGAGTGTAGGTGATGAACACCGAACATAATCCGTGGGGTGTGAGAAGTGAAAAATAAAATGTGTAGAAGATGAACAGTGAATATAATCCTTGGGGGGAGAGGTAGAGAAAAATAAAAAGAGTGTAGGTGATGAACAGTGAACATAATCTGCGGGGTGTGAGAAGTGAAAAATAAAATGTGTAGAAGATGAACAGTGAACATAATCCGTGGGGGGAGAGAAGTGAAAAATAAAAAATGGAGGTGATGAACACCGAACATAATCCGTGGGGGGAGGGGGAGAGAAAAATAAAAATTGGAGGTGATGAACACCGAACATAATCCGTGGGGGGAGAGAGGGGTGATAAAAAAATGTACATGATGGACATTGTGGGGGAGAGAGATAAAATAAAAAAATATATAAAATGTCTATTAATAAAACAATTCCTCGTATATTGATAGAAAATTATATTTATAATTATTTATTAGGAAATAAACGAACACCTTATTTGAAATTTAAAAAAATAAATAATGTCATAATAAGGTGTTCTACAAATATTAATTTAGAGAAAATAGAATGTTTATGCCATGGTTTAATTTTTAAAAATCCTATAACAGAACAATTTATTAATAAAACATTCCATAGCGTTATAGATGGAATGTTCTCAGATAATATCATAAATTGGGGTCGAATTATTATATTATTCTATTTTTCGGGATATTTAGCAACTCAATGTTATATAAATGATATGGAAAATATGGTGGAATTTATTATTGATTATACAGAAAAATATATTGAAAAGTATCTTAAATTTTGGATAAATAAAAATGGTGGTTGGAATGATTTAATATATTGGGATAAAGTAAATAAAAAAAGATTTATTAAGGAAGATATATTGGATATTATGGTTCCATATTCTGGATTTATATTAGGATTTATATCTACATTTGGAATATTTTATTTATTGAATAAAAATATTATTTAAACTAATAAAAAAAATTTATAATTTAATATTTTTATTTTGGAATTTAAAATAATGGGATATTTTAGTACTCCAAATCAATTGGTATGTGTTTCGAAAGTACATGTATTGGTTGATTTTGCTAAAAATTGGTATTACGGTATATTTTGGCACTCAGGACTAATGTGTAGGTCTTTTTAAAGAATTGGTTGCCATAGTAACTGAATGGTGGCTCTGGTTGGTCGAAAATTTAGATCTTTTTCGACAAATTCAGATATTGTTCGATTTTGCCGAAAATTGGTATGTCGGGATATTTTGACACTCAGAATTGATTAGTATGTCTTTCGAAATGATTTGTTGGTATGGAAACTGAATGGTGAGATCTGATTGGTCAAAAGTTTAGATATTCAAATTTGCTGAAGATTGGCATTTAGGGGTATTTGGGTATCCCAAACTCAGTCAAGTTGTTTTGAAATATTTGGTTGCCATGGTAATGGAGTAGTGTCCTCTGAATGGGTCACAATTTACATATTAGATTTTTCAGAAAATTGATCAGTAGGGATATATATGCAGTTTTTTCAAAAGTGTTGGTTGCCATGGTAACCAAGTGATCACTAATAGCCTGTTATTGGTTGAAATTTAGATATTTTGCTCACCAATAACAGTTGTAAGTTTCGTTTAGGGGACATTCTGCAACATATTCTGTTACAATTAGATCTTGTTAACTGTATGATATTTAGATTCACATGGCATGTATAATTTATCATGCATTCCTCTGACTAATGCGACAGAACACTCATTTGACAGAAAATACAGATCCATTGCAAAACCATGTACATGTATATCAAGTTGTAAATTTAAATCTCATCTAGATCCAAAATGGTTTGATTTTCACGGGGGCGGGTGTGTTTTTTTTATCGACGGGTTGAACTCGTTTGACTATTCAAGGGACCCCGGCCATGTGAACTTTGATTTTGGCGGGTTTTGTCTGCTTCTTATACAGTGTTATTCAAAGGAATTGGACGTGTTTTTATTTTTGTGACTATATTTTCCCCTCTGCCTTTACAGAAAAGGGAATTTCATTTTTCTTTTTCATTCCTTTTTTCAATCAGTTTAAGACTGATATGGAAATTATTGATTTTATTCGAATTAGCATTATCTCACACTGGTCAACATGTCTTTGTCAACAGAGGAGTGTTTAGACGTTCTGTGTTCGACTAGACTAAGCAGTGGTAGACAAAGACACGTGTGTGTCAAATTTCGGTTTATGATGCATGGTTACTGGGCTTGTAGAATCATCAGTGTAAATAACTGCATGAGTTTTACACATACCCAGATTTTTACACATACCCAGTCTTCGGTACACGTATTTATTAAGAATAATATTAACTTCACACATCCCATATCTGAAGAATATGCGAGGGCAGTAAAATATTGCACGGGTATATGGTAGGGGTGGGCCGATGCATCGAAATATCGATGCATTGCGATCCCGAGTGTCTCGATAGTATGGATCGATAGTAAAAGTCTCGATCCAATAATTATCGCCGATAGTTAGCTCAACTATCGATAGTTACGATACTTTCCATCTTATAAAGTGGGAATTAGCTGTGAAAGATAATTAACCTCAACGCCTCGGACACCCTCGAGTCAAACTGACAGGTTGTTCACCAATACACACACAGATACATAAGAGCCTATATAGAAAATGATAACCATAGGCGCGTTCGATTTGTCACTTTCAGAACAAAATCACGTGACAGAAGCAAAATTGCAATCGAACACGATCATAAACTGAAGATAGAAAGTTCATCGTGGTTAATATAACTCTTGTCAAATAGGAACATTAATACGTTATAATTTTTAATTCGCGTCTCCTCTCCTCTTGTTTTCTCGGGAAGGAAATTGTGGAGGCAGTAGAACATGTTCTTCTGAACACTTCTACTCCTGTCACACTTAATCGTACACATTCATTTTTCAACTTCCGAACTGCACTTTTGTGGACGTAGGCATGTTTTGTCATGAATTCTAGACAGGGTTTCGGTCAATTTCCTGTTAAATGCTGTTCTTTCATTTTTTGATCAAATTCGAATGCAAAAGGTGTGAACAAATTTCAACCGAAAGCAGTTAAAACGTTCTAATGAGACGTTCCAGCTAATGGTATTTAGGGTGGTGGGGTAAAATGGTAGAAAGACTGTTGGCCGTTCGGGAGACAAGCTCAGTTGCTCTATACATTCTGATGGTTTGTTTAGTTGTATAAATGAACCCAGGCTTCCTTTTATTATGTATGCTAATGAAAAGCATTCACTTGAAATTAGATTTTTTGTATATGACCACCATCTTTGTTGTTTTAACACACCAATGGATTTACTCACGTTATCTATAGGATTATGAAGTTCTAACAAAAGATTATGGTCTGACAGGCAATAAATTGCTTCTCTACACATGTGGATTACCTGTCAATCTCTACACATGTGGATTACCTGTCAATTAGACTTGAGCTTAATTATCAGCTTGTCTACAAGAGTTAAAATTACAATTGGCAAAGCGATTGTTTTGAAATACTTTTAGTATGTAATTACAGCAAAGTTATATCTTACACTTTGCAAATTCGCATTTACAAGTTAATCCCTGTGGTTTTCAAATATTGGCAATAACTATTGCAATAGTATCACAATAGTTTCCAGCAATAGCAATAGTATCACAATAGTACTTTCAGCAATAGCAATAGTATTGCAATAGTCAAATTTGGACCCAATAGTCACCCCTAGTATATGGGCCAATTTATTTGCACTGATAGGAGAGGAGCGATCAGAGGTCCATGATATCGAGATCAGTTTTGATCCTGGTGACTCGGGCTGCTGTTTTGATAACAGGGGTCTGGACCGCTTTATGGGGGTCTATATGTACTATCTGTTACAAAACGTCAAATTAGGGGCCGGGTCCCTGTGCTATCAATGTCCAGTTGCAATAACGGGTCCAAATATCCTGTAGTCGAACCACTATGTTATTTGATACTTGTTAGCACGTTCCTTTTGTGTCAAAGAACATTTAGTGATACATTTATTTAAATAATTATTAACACAAATGGTGTTCATAACCTTTTCCTTTCTTTAACGCTCTAAATTATGTTTGTAAATATGTACATAAATATATATTGACATATGTGTCGGATTATGGAAGCGATTAAAGTGGTAAGTGAATGATTTACAATTACCTTGTTCAACGTCACTTGAATGGAAATGACGTCTCTACAGTGACGTCTTTGTGTGTGTTTTGGTCTTCTAAATTTGATATAGATCTATCAGTGAAATTAATTTGACGTAAATATCAAATCATTCAAAACATAAGAAATATACAAGCCTATCCATATAGTGTCTCATAACATATCATAATGAAAATATATTATTTAACCCGTTCCTCTTTAGAAATATGCCTCTTTATGCCTATAGTTGCACATAGAGTAGACCAAGATCAGGTGGCTCCTGTGCATGAAATTATATAAATAGAGGATCTTACATGAGTGTTCTTGATTATTGGATTTATTAAATGAGCCTTTTTAAAACGATAAAAACGAGCTTTAGCGAGGTTTTTTTTATCGTTTTAAAAAGACGAATTTAATAAATCCAATAATCATGAACACGAATGCAAGATCCTATTTATAAAATTTATAACATAACACACACAAATTTTATTTGCTGCCAATATTTCAGCAGTGACATGGATTGTTATAATTCTCCATACATACAGAAATGATGAATGAAAGGTGTTATTAGGTTCGCTAGGTAACCGGGACAAAGTAGCAGTA
Source organism: Azorinus chamasolen (assembly GCA_963576725.1). Classification (NCBI taxonomy): domain Eukaryota; kingdom Metazoa; phylum Mollusca; class Bivalvia; order Cardiida; family Solecurtidae; genus Azorinus; species Azorinus chamasolen. Next base: position 56,421,928 of record OY755253.1, on the reverse strand, counting down.
ATCTGACCAGAGTCTGCTCTGTTTGCTTTTGGCATGATATGGATCTGATTCTACGGGTTTTTGTCCAAAGCAAAACATTTCTTTGAATAAATAAATAACAAATATCAGAGACATATACAATTATACATACATGTATGTATACATATGTCTCGGCAAATATCATTATTTCTTACATGAATATTCATAACCAGAGACAAATTATCAGATATACATACATGTATGTCTCTGGAGTAAAAGGGTACCGGTACATAGTGAATATTTAGGTCTGCAGATTTTTAGCCTGATGTTTTAGTTTCAAATTCAGTGCATGTATGTTAGCGAATATTGACCTGCAAGCTATTATATAGCTCGTAATAAAAACCTAAATGTTTGAGTATCATACTGTACAGAAACTGTCATCAAAAAAATGTCTAATTTGTGGGTCTTGAAGGCAGGTGATAGCTTAATGCAGGTCAAGAGTAATGCAGAAAGCTCCAAAGGAGCATTCTGCATTACTTGTACCCTGCATTGAACTACCAACTGCTTTTTAAGAACCATAGATATTCCATAAATGAATGGCCGCTTAACCCATTACCTCATAGGCTATTTTTAGATACAACCTCTTTGAATAAATCAAACCGAAAAGGAGTAGGCCTATTACTAGAGAAAAGGAAAATTTTAGAATTTCGTAGCTTGAAACCATTGTGATAATGAGAGCATTTGCTCCTACAGTAGCAAATTATGCTCTATTTATCACAATGGTTTCACAAAGTGATTTTTACAGAGTCGTTAAAGGTCGTCAATATGAGGGAATGGGTTAAGACCGTTTCTACTGTAATAATTGTAAAGAGCTTTGACCTTATTATGATTTTTGTGGCATGTTTTCTTTCACTTTTCTGTACCAGACATGGCAGACACGGCAAAAACGATTCACGACTTGGAGACGCCATGCATGCTGGTGGATATTGACAGGGTCAAGCGAAACTGCCAGCGTATGACGGACAGGTGCAAACAAATGGGCGTTGACCTTCGACCACACATGAAAACACACAAAACAATGTGAGGAATATCCTTAAGCCTTAAGCATTTACTATGTAAAAGTAATGACATCTTGATTCTTGAATATTAATGAGATGGATTGTAACGACACATGGACACAGAAATTGATAGCCATATATGATAATAACATTTGCAAACATTTTTTATCCAAGTTAAAAATACGGCGGTCTCTTCAGGATCCAAACTGTTTGACACTATGTTTTTAAAGAAATTAAAGACTGTGCCAGTTTGCCACTTAAAGCAGACAAAATTTATTTGGCGCTGAAAATGTTAAACAACGATGTGTATTCATTCATTAACTCATTTTCTTCCTAAGACTATTTTAGACCCAACAACTTTGAATAAACATACAATTGTACCGAAAAGGAGTTTTAACTATAGAAAAGGACACTCTTAGAATTGTGTTGTTTTGAAACCATTGTGATAAATACTGCATTTGCTCCATAGGAGCAAATGCTCTATTTATCACAATGGTTTCAAAATGTGACTTTTACAGAGTTGTCAATATGCGCCACTAGGAGGGAATGGGTTAAATAAGAGGATCTTATGACAAACAGTACATGTACTACATGAGGGAAGATCGTTGTTTCCAGGATGACCTGCATTTTGCAGACAGTTTTGATCCAGATGTCAATGTCTGTTCATTAACCCTTTCGCTGCCAATTCCGGATATGTGATTACCTATGCAAACAGTTTGGATCCAGATGAGACGCCGAGTAACTCGGCGTCTCATCAGGATCCAAACTGTTTGTTACTGTTACTATGTTTTTGAAACAAAAATGAAGAAAATCAAAAGAATGAAAATTTGTTGCAGACGACAAAGTTTGCAGACGACAGAGTTTGGCAGTGAGGGGGTTAAGTATATTTATATTTTTTTGCAGTGAGGGCGGCGTTCTTATGACAAATGGTACCAAGAGGAAGATTGTTGTATCCACTGTGAAAGAGGCCGAGTTTTATGCTGAAAATGGATTTGATGACATCATTTATGCATATCCGTTTGTTAAAGCGAAGTTATCCAAGTGAGTTTGATTTGATATATGACAGAATTAACATAGATTCTACTATTACAGTTGAACTTCCTTATTTCCAAGTTTCTAGAGAATCGAGAATGTATGTACATGTAATTAGTTAAGTGACATGCATTTGAAGTATTGTCCTTGTTTCAGTTTGCTTGAATCACAAAATTCTATTGTTTTCCAGTTAAGCATAATTATACCCCCACAAGCAAGGTTTGAGAGGGGGTATATAGAAGTCAATGTATTGGTCGGTTGGTCAGTTTGTCCGTGGCTCGTCTGTCCGTGGCACAACCTTTTTGGGTTGGTCTGTTTAAAATGTTTTTCTGTCAATGGCACATCTGTCCATGGCACAATTTTTTATTTGCGATCAAGGCAGCTGAACAGGGTACATGCTTATAAAGCTTTTAGTTGAGTCTGAGTTTCGTTCTCAAAGTTTTGATTGGTCAGATTTGAGTTCTCAAGCTTTTGATTGGTCAGATTTGAGCCTTTGGCTCAAATCTGACCAAGCAAAAGCTTGAGAACGATCTCAGGCTCAACTAAAAGCTTTATAAGCATGGAACCACGGGTATTCCATCACATTTATGTAAACAGTTGAACTTCGATATCTCGAACTCGGATAACTCAAACAAAAATGTGCAGTCCTTCCAAAACTAACAATACAGAATTGCTCTAAAATGTATCGCTACAGATATCTAGAAACATATGTAACAGCTTAATACAGGTCTAAAGTAATGCTGAAAGTTTCTGTAGGAGCTTTCAGCATTACTTTAGACCTGTATTGGGCTGTGGTCTTGAAAATTGTTCATATTAGATAACGGATGGCTCGAACTTCTGTTTTCTCGAACCAATTTGTATGGTCCCTTGTAGTTCAACTGTAGTTCTAGTTACTATAGCTGTGTCTATTGTTCTTGAATAACTATATAGTTTATGATAGTACATGTATAGCAATGCCTAGCTGGTGTTGGCTTGGCCTTGCAGTCCAAAGTTTTGTCCCAGATCGTTCTCAAGGATCTGATCAGTCAGATTTTGAGTTGAACTTAAACGTTGACTAAACAGATACTTGAGAACGTAATCAGACTCGAGCAAAAAGCAAAAACACGATGCCAGTTCGCAATGGTTCTGCTTCCAGTTGGCACTGGTTTTGTTGACAGTCTACTGTAGTGATGTGTCGATTAATCGTAGTACAAGGCGATCACGTCGTGAAAGTTCTGATGTGATGATCGACGAAGGACATGCCATATATTTTGACACTGAGGGGTGTTTGTCAGAAACTGGTTGTTATGCTATGTTATGATGATTTGACCATATGTATGCGTGTTTTAGTGTCTTTTATTCATTTTTAGCTCACCAGAGCACAAAGTGCTCAGGGTGAGCTTTTGTGATCGCCTGATGTCCGTCGTCCGTCGGCGTGCGTCGTTCGTCGTCAACAATTTGAACCTTTAAAGTTCTTCTCCTCTGAATCTACAGGGGTCTCAGCTTTCATCTTTGGCACATAGTATCATATGTAGGTCCTCTATAACAGTTATATAAATTATACCCCTGGGGTCAAAATTGGCCCTGCCCCAGGGGTTTTCAGTTTTCAATGGAAACATATAGTGAAAACTTTGAACATCATCTCCTCTAAAACTAGAAGGTCCTCAGCTTTCATATTTGGCACATAGCTTCAACTTCAGGACTTCTACAAAAGTTATATAAATTATGGCCCTAGGGTAAAAATTGGTCCCACCCCAGGGATTGCCAGTTTTTTGTAGCTGACTGCTAAACAGCCTATGGGATCACTAGTTATGCAAAGGAAAAACTTTAGAAATACTCTTGTCAGAAACTACATGTCCCAGAGCTTAGATATTTGGTGTATAGATTTACTTAGCATAACTTTTTGAGTTTCATAAGTATCATAGTTCTGGGGTTAAAATTGGCCCTGCCCTGTGTGTATATTCTTCTTTACATCAGAAACTACATTCTAAAGGTTTCTCCTTAATATCACTCTTAGCTGAGACCAGTCAGTGGGAGTTCTTATATAATCACCCTTAGCCTGATCAGTAGAGTAGAAATTGTGTTTAGACATATAACACACACTCATTTAAGATTGAGAAAACTGTGGATAATTCTCAAAATGCAGAATACTCTTAAAGCTTTTTTTCATACCTATGCCTTTCATTAAGCTACCAGCTATCAATATAGAGCATATCTGTTGTGAATTTCAGCTTAACTCTTTGCATGCTGGGTAATTTTGTGATCTGCTAAATTGTTGTCTGCAGCATATTCACAAGTTATCCTAACTACACACTTTCTTTCTGAGTTTTTCAGAAGTTCAGTCTCATTGACAAACAGTTTGGATATCAGATCAGGCACCACATTATGTTGGCCCTGATCTGGATCCAAACTGTTTGCATAGGCCATTAGTGGTGGGAGAATCCGCCTCTAGCATCCAAAGAATACAAGTTCCAGTGGTCTAATGCTCTATCCATTCTTTCACTTCATTCTTTTAGCATCATGTTCAGGTCCTCTACAAAAGTTATATAAATTGTGTCCCTGGGGTCAAAATTGTCACCGCCCCTAGGGTGTTAAGTTTTCAAAAGAAACATATAGTGAAAACTTTGAAAATCTTCTCCTCTGATTGTCAGGTGAGCGATGTCAGGGCCATTCTGGCCCTCTTGTTTTGGGTTGTAGAGAAGTATTGGGGCAGGGTGGGGGTTAGCATGCTCCGAACACCTGTGGTTTTGGAGTGACAGCTGATTTATGTTGTTTTACTGTATACCGGTATGTACTACGTATCTTCAGGAGAATCATAGCTTTAGCCAACAAACTCGAAGCATTCCACTTGATCACTGACAATGAAGGTGCAATAGTAGCATTGAACGGAACACCCCTGGAGAACAACAAGCAATGGTCTATATTCCTGGATGTGGACTGCGGAGATCGGAGAAGTAAGGCCATTGATCTAGCATCAGTCATTAATCCTATCATTTTTAGCTCACCAGAGCACAAAGTTCTCAGGGTGAGCTCTTGCGATCACCTGATGTCCTTCTGCTGGCAGTGCGTCATCCGTCGTCAACAATTTGAACCTTTAAAAATCTTCTCTAAATCTACAGGGTTCTCAGCTTTCATTTTTGGCACATATCATCATCTATAGGCCCTGTACAAGAGTAATATAAGTTAGGTTCCTGGGGTTAAAATTGGCCCTGTTTCCAGGGGTGAACATATTGTGAAAACGTTGAAAATCTTTTCCTCTGAAACCGGAATTTTCTCAGCTTTCTTATTTGGCATATAGCATCATGTTCATGTCCTCTACAAAAGTTATATAATTATAACAAGGCAGCAAATTCCTGAAGGAGCTTTCTGCAGACCGTTGGTTCTGCATTAAACTATTACATGTATTAATACTCCAGAATCAGACTTAATTTTAGGTGGAGACTATAGTCAGGTTTAACCCATTCCCTCATAGGCTATTTTTAGATCCAACCTCTTTGGATAAATCTATTGAAAAGGAGCATTTATAAAAAATACTAACGAAACGGAAAATTTTAGAATTGTGTTGTTTAGAAACCAGTGTGATAAATAGAGCATTTGCTCCTTTGGAGCAAATCCTCTATTTATCACAATGGTTTCAAAAAGTGACCTTTGCAGAGGCGTAGAAAGGCGTATATATGGAGGAAAGGGTTCACTGTACATGTTCTTAAAGCCCCAATGTACTCATAGATTAGATCATCGCTAATTTTCAAACAGCATGGAGCAATGTTGTGTCTCTTCAGGATCCAAGCTGTTCGATACACGGTTTTCTTGATCTAATCGAAAATTGACAAAATCCGGATTTGAATAGACACTCTTATGTACAGTGGGTCCATGGTAGTGCTGAAACGATTACCCAGTTAACAGTTGCCGATTACGAAATGGTGATTAACCGGTTACAAAATTGGTTACTTTCCTTCGTTTGTCAGTAGAATGCTAATGGTTACAACGGCCATTAGACTTTTAAATTTGTTTTCATGTTCAATAAAACTACTGAAGTATATGTATGCACATCAAACCGATCGATTTTCGTTGTTCTGAAAGATTTCGAAAGAATTGTGATGGAAATACAAGCTTATTTTGATTATGATAAGACGCTATATAATGATAATATATGTCATCAAAATTCTATTTCTTTTCTCAAGTTTGAAGTTGCGTTCAGTTTATGCATAACACAAGATTGAGCGCTTCCCACAATATAGTATTTTGAAAAGGTCTCTGAGCTATATTGTATTCTCAGCTGATTGTTGTAAACAATGGCAGAAATACATGTGTATGCAATTTGAACATCTGTGTACCTTCTTGTGCGCATAAACATACCAATATTAGCACCCAGGTAATTATTATGTGCATATTTTGATAATAACAATGGTCCTTCTCATTGCTCTTTCATCATATGTCGATATAATACTATGGAGTCACATTTTAGTACAAAGATTTATGGTTTACCCAGGCTAACCCATTCCCTCATATGCTATCTTTAGATCCATAGGAGTAAATTCTCTATTTATCACAATGGTTTCAAAACTGCAAAATTCTAAAATTCCTTTTCTCTACTTTATGCTCCTTTTCGGTAGGTTATTCGAAGAGGTTGGGTCTAAAGATAGCATAGGAGGGAATGGGTTAAGGGAACAGTCTACTTTGAATATTTAGCATTCAAAGTGTTAATAGATAAATATCGTTGATCCAACGTGCCTTGTGTCCGCTGTAGTATTTGATTGCCTTTTCATGATGAACTATATAGATCTGACTGCCTTATGATGAAATTTAAATCTGATTGCCTTGTAGTGATGAACTAAATATCTGACTGCCTAATGATGAAATTTAGATCTGACTGGCTTGTCGTGATGAACTATAGATCTGACTGCCTTGTCATGATGAACTATAGATCTGACTGCCTTGTTGAGATGTTAGATCTGACTGCCTTGTCATGATGAACTATAGATCTGACTGCCTTGTTGAGATGTTAGATCTGACTGCCTTGTTGAGATGTTAGATCTGACTGCCTTGGCGTGATGTTAACTTAGATCTGACATCCTTATTGTAATCATTCAAAGAGGTCCAGATAAGATGCCTAAATTAAAACATTTTCAAGAAGAACTCCTTTATTTCTCCACCAAACCCTATGTTATGACCACTCTTTAGAATCGTCTCGAAGAGACGATTCTAAAGAGTGGTCACAACATAGGTCTTGGTGGAGATATGACGATTTTAGCATTTGAGTACGCACCTTGATCTGTTGCTCTGGTTTCAGCTGGCTGTGTCTGGAGCAGTGAGACAATCATTGATCTTGCCAAGCAGGCTACAGCTGCAGACAATGTGGACTTCATGGGCATCTATGTCCATTGCGGTAACAGCTACAACCCAAACAATGAGGAGAAAGTCAGATTACAGAAACAAACATATGCGAGAATTGCAGAGGTTAAGAAAAAGTAAGAAAAGTTAGAAGACATGAAGTTTAACTCTTTTACCACTGAGGTCGCTAGAAAATGACTCACAGTGCTTGATGCAATGGGAGAATTATGCGATTTAACCCATTCCCTGATAGGCTATTTTTAGTTCCAACCTCTTTGAATAAATATACCGAAAAAGAGCATTAATTAGAGAAAAGGATTTTTTTTTAGAATTGTGTAGTTCTGAAACCATTGTGAGAAACAGAACACTTGCTCCATAGGAGCAAATGCTCTATTTATCACAATGGTTTCAAAAAGTGACTTTTACAGAGACGTAGAAAGGGGTGTTTATGGAGGAAAGGGTTAATTATGAAACCAGGTTGGATCCTGATGAGATGTCAAGAAACTCGGCCTCTCATCAGGATGAAAACTATTTGACACTGCACATACTGTGATTACTGCTTAACCCTTCGCTTGCTGAATTTTAAAATACGTTTCTCCTTCTTTACCCATGCCCTGTTGTATAATTACATATATCTTCACTGTGTACACGTATTTCGCTGTGCAATCACTGCTGTGGAATGCACCGGTTGCACAATCAACTTGTAAATAGTGCAGACCCTGATGAGACAGCTCCTGCAGGAGCTGTCTCATCTGGGTCTTCACTATTTACAGGTAGGTATATTGACGCGAATAGCAAGTGAAGGGTTAAATAAATATAACTTTAGTAAAGGGTTAAGGACACTTCATTTAATCTGTAATGGTGTGTTTCTGAACTAATTAATCATTTGCCTGTTCATTTTTTATTCAAAATTTCAATACCTACTGAATATTCATGAAGAAAAAAGTTATAATGAATTATGGAAGAAGGAACATTGTAGTCATTTTAGAAAGTAAAAAACCCCCAGATCTTTCAAATTCCATTAGCAAACAGTGCAGACCCTGATCAGACGGCTCTTATTTGCAGATGCGTGAAAACAGGTTTATATGAAGAAAGGGTTAAATGAATATAAATTTAAAATAAGTATGTAATATGTGTGCCATACCATGGGACAGAGATCTTTATCACCCCTTTTCATAAATAATAGAAATTTGAAAATATTAACAGAGTTCCAGATAAGATGCCTTAATTTATACATTTTCCAGAAAAACTTCTTTATTTCTCCACCAAATCCTATGCTGTGACCACTCTTTAAAATCGTCTTGAAGAGACGATTGTAAAGAGTGGTCACAGTATAGGGTTTTGGTGGAGAAATGAAGATTTTAGAAAATTGTTTTGAGTTCGCACCGTTATCTGTAGCTCTGTATTAACCTATTGCCTCATAGGCTATTTTTAGATACAACCTCTTTGAATAAATCTACCGAAAAGGAGCATTAACTAGAGAAAAGGAAATGTTAGAATTGTGTAGTTTGAAACCATTGTGATAAATAGAGCATTTGCTCCTATAGGAGCAAATGCTCTATTTATCACAATGGTTTCACAAAGTGACTTCTACAGAGTCGTCATAGAATATTATAAAAATCATGATCAGACAATATTTGGATCTACACACGCTAATTCATGGCATGGTTCCAGTTTTTATACATAACAGTTCTTTTGGTTTACAGACTAGAGGATGCTGGTATTGAATGCAAGAACTATGGAACTGGTTCCACGCCATCCTGCACTATTCCCGTTGATGAAATGAAAGGTCTCACAGAGTTTCATCCGGGTAACTACATATTCTATGGTGAGTACTACTTGTACATTTGTACTTCTATAGTTCACAGCTTAAAGGGGAAGTTCTTACATTAGAGGCATTTTAAAAATACTTAAAATATGCAAAACTCATTTGTTTATATGCTGAAAAGTAGTATATGGCAAGAAATCCTATCAAATAATAAACGTTGAAAATGGTAAAACATCCATGTATTGGATATTGACGATCCCAATATTTTACCCAGTGTTTCAGTTTTATTCGGGTAAGGTTTTAGTTTTATTTCTGTTCGCGAATTTTTAGTCCCTCTGACCGCTTCCGAGAAAAGCTCATACTTAAACAATTTGAACGGAAAGGGCCGATAACACTTTGTTGTTGAACAAACATTATAGGTATTGATGAATCGGTTTATTTTGTATCACAGGGGAATTTTTCGATATAAGTTCAAATTGACAATCTTCATAATAACGATTGAGCATAACAAAAACCATGTTTTATGATATTATTGAAAATATGCGTTCATTGTAGGGACTTCCTCTTTAACACTTTCCTTTATATAAAAGTGTTTTCAAGCATTTGCAAACAGAAAAGACCCAGATCAGACAGCTCCTAGAGGAGCCGTCCGATCAGGTTCTGCTCTGTTTACTAATGGCATTTGAAAGATATGATTCTTTATTTTCCACCTTCTTTATTTTAATGTAACTATTTTTTCTATGAATATTCAGTAGATATTGAAAAAAAATAGAATAAACAGGGAAAGGGTTAATACAGGGTTAAAGTGGAATGCATTAAGGGAAATAACTCTTATAACATTTATATGAAGTAAACAATGGGTAACGTCCCATTAATTCTTCTACCCCATAATTGCACTTTTCTAGGCTTTTGCAAATAGAGTAGACACAGATCAGGCTCTGTTTGCATATGGAATAATTTAATTATAATTGTAGACTACAGTTTCCTGCCATGGTCAAAATTTCCTGTGTCCATGTGCCATTATAAAAAATAACCTAATCAATATTCATGATGTCACGATTTTCTTATATGAATATTCATGGTGTAAAGGGTTAACTCTTTCATTCATATAAACGTGTTTTCACACATTTGCAAACAGAGTAGACCCAGATCATACAGCTCCTATAGGAGTATATTTGCAAATGGAATTTGAAAGATCTGTTTCTTTACTTTCTAAAATGGCTGCAGTGTTTCACCTTCAATATTTCATTATAACTATTTCGTCTATGAATAGTCTGTAGGTACAGAACTTTGGAATAAACATAGAACAGGGAAAAGGTTAACGATTTTACTTGAACCTTAGCCAGATGCAATCTGCACGGTATCTAAATTGATCCAAATTACTTATTGCACGTCTATAACACTCTTTGCAATTAACCCTTTCCCTCATATAACGTGTTTTCACACATTTGCAAACAGAGTAGACTCCTAGAGGGGCCGTCTGATCAGGGTCTGCGCTGTTGTTAATAGAATTTGATAGATCTGTTTCCTTGCTTTCTAAAATGTCTACAATGTTCCACCTTCCCTATTTCTTTAAAACTATTTTGTTAATGAATATTCAGTAGGTATTGAAATTTGGTATAAATACATGACAGGGAAAGGGTTAACTGGCTTATATCAAGTGTTTGACCAGTTCATAATCTTCTTTAGATTAACAATTTGGTACCCTGTCTACTAAAGCTAAAATATGTTGTAAACTGTATGTAAACTGTGACCAAAATAAACAATATGTTCTGTTCTGTTCATAGAAACACCTTTTAGTGTCTTTTCAAACAGAGTAGACCCAGATCAGATGGTCATTGTAAGATTGTAATAAAGATCTGATACAATGGTTTCTGCCATAATCCAACATCCCCTTGTTCTTATGTCATGATAAAAATCAGCTAATTAATATTTATATATATTTTCTTACATGAATATTCATTAGGTAAATGGTCAGATGATAAATATACCTCAGTGCCATGCAAACAGGTCTGTGATATCATATGCAAACAGGTTGGATCCAGATGAGACGCCGAGTAAGTCGGCATCTCATCAGGATCCAAACTGTTTGGGGCTCTGTTTGTTTTGTTATGAAGAAATACCTGCTCTCAAACTTGAAACAAGAAAATGTTTCCAGCAGACGACAATGAAAGAGTTAATGAAATGGATGGTTATATGGAGATCAGTTCATGTCTATGTTGTACAACACTCAACGGCAGGACAAACGTTCTATGCAAAAAATATTTGAAATCATGCAACGGTTGTTTGTTTTTTGTTTGTTTTGTTTTTGTTTTGTTTTTATTTTATTATTTTGCCTCCTTTCACAGACTATATGCAGACGCTTGTCGGATCTTGTGACTTTGAAGATATTGGTTCGAAGATTGTCACCACTGTAATTGATCATAAACCGGAAGTCCAGACATTAATGGTGGATTGTGGGTGGACTGCCATCAGTCAGGACGGCCAGATGTCGCGATTTGAGAATCAGATTGGAATGGCTTATGTGGAAGGTTATCCGAACTTGAGGTGAAGAAAATACATGTACATACATGTGTACACTTTCGAATGTTTTTTTTTCTTTGTTTTCGTTGTTTCATTGTTGTTTTGGCAAAGTGTCAATTAGTAAGTTTACATATGTTTCTGACATAATGCTTTAACTCTTTCTACTGCGGAATACTTCCATGACCACATTGTAAACAGTTTTCATCCAGATCCAGATGCTGATTGTCGGGTGTACTCATCATGATCCAAACTGTTTGACACCTTGGAGCTATTTGACACCCCAACACTGTTTGACACCCTGAAACTGTTTTTTTCACCCAAAGATATTAATCCTTTCCCACATATAAACGTGTTTCCACACATCTGCAAACAGAGTAGACCCAGGAGCCGTCTGATCAGGGTTTGCTCTGTTTGCTTATGGAATTTGATAGATCAGTTTCTGTACTTTCTAAAATGGATACATGTAATGGTCCACCTTTCATATTTCATTATAACTATTTTGTCCATGAAAATTCAGTATGTATTGAAATTAGTAATAAACATAGAACATGGAGAGGGTTAAACATGCATTAATTTTGTTTGTTTTAGACTTGAGAAAAAGACATATTTTTTGCCATCCTTTACTTCATGAATATTCATTAAGAAATTATGACATCATGAATACATGTATTGATTTAACTTTAAATACACATGCACTTTTAATGTGACATGTGTAGAAAAGACTTCTTGTGTATCACAGAAACTGTAGAATCAGATCTATATTACTCTATCAAAAACCAAAGTAAATCTAGATCAGATTAATTGCTCTACAGGAACCGTATGAACTGAATCAACTGTGTTTGCAAAGCCGTTAAAAAATGTCTATTTGTCAGAACAACAGATAAAGGTGTATATAGCTCAAACAATTTGACCTGGACCCTGACCTGCTTAATTTCCATAAATAAAAATTCGTAACTTTTATATTTTTATCATCGGCATTGCACGGGTTTATCCTTGGCATGTGTCCCGATGAGCAACTAAGCATGGACACACTCGTGATTGTATGGTTTACATATACAAGGGTTATCACTCTCCCGTAATTTCAACGAGAATAGACTTCACGATTTAGCGGCGGAATTTTATTTATACAGCGTCATCTATCTCATTATGTATTCTGCATATAGGTGAGGGTCCATGTCAAATTGTTCGAGCTATACTCAAATACTAAATACCCTATGTTGTGACGACTCTTTAGAATCTCGTCTCTTCGAGACGATTCTAAAGAGTGTCACAGCATAGGATTTGGTGGAGAAATAAAGAATTTATTCTTGAAAATTCTTGAAATCTGTTTCCCAGACTTATCGCCATGACACAGGAACTCGGAAAGATTCAAGCCATAGAAGGAGAACTAGATTTTAGTCAGTTTCCCCGGGGCACCAGACTTAGCCTATTTCCTTGGCACGTAAGTTCATAATTATTATAATCTTAGTTCTACCCTTTTATTTATAGGGTCCTGTCTATAAATGTGTGTTCTATTTAAAATAACCCATAAACATTGAAATAATATTGTTTGGGCCATTTTATGACGATTTCCCGAACAACTTACAAACACCATACATCGCAAAATGCAATTGTGAATCAGTAATAACAGTTTGTATCGCCACTCATATTGTTTCTTGTAACCCTTTCTCTCATACAAATGCTTTTTCACGCTTTTACAAACTTTTAACAGAGTATACCCAGATCAGATGGTTCCTGTGGGAGCCGTCTGATCAGAGTCTGCTCTGTTTGCTTTTGCAATTATAATAAATCTTGACTGTACAGTTTCAGTCAGTATCAAATCCTCCTGTATACATTTGCCATTACAGTAAAATAGTCACTTTTTAAAACCATTGTGATAAATAGAGCATTTGCTCCGTAGGAGCAAATGCTTTATTTGTCACAATTGTTTCAATATAATACAATTCTACACAATTCTAAAAATATTCCTTTTCTCTAGTAAATGCTCCTTTTCGGTGGATTTATTCAAAAGAGGTTGGGTGTAAATATAGCCTATGAGGTAATGGGTTAACAGAGTGGACTCAGATCAGATGGCTCCTGTCTGATCTGGATCTGCTCTGTTTGCTAATGAAATTATAATAAACCTTGACTGTACAGTTTTTGTCAATATCAAAACCTCCTGTCTTTACAGTAAAACCCCCTCTAAACAGGAATTCAAGAAGAGAAGAATTAAGATATGTTCTGGCAGGTGGCTGCTTAACCCATTCCATCATATTGACGCCTCTGTAATAGTCACTTTTTGAAACCATTGTGATAAACAGAGCAAATGCTCTATTTATCACAATGGTTTCAATACTGCACAATTCTAATATTTTCCTTTTCTCTAGTAAATGCTCCTTTTCAGTGGATTTATTCAAAGAGGCTGGGTCTAAAAATAGCCTACGAGGTAATGGGTTAATGCAGGGTGAAAATCATGCAGAAAGCTCCTAGAGGATATTATTTGCTCCTGTTTCGAAGAAATCACGATCTATTGTCGTAACTCCGGCGTCCGCGTCGTTGTCTTCGTCATTGTCGTCCAAAATCTTAACATTGACTATAACTTCTTCCAATTTTTCATTTACAATCTTCATTTTTGGTATGCATGTTCATCTTGACAATGACCACAGACGAGCGTTGGCACCCGCTTGCGGTGCTCTTGTTCTTATATTGGATAATCATGATTGCCATTTTTATTTCAGTCTTGTGCCAGCGCCGCAATGCATCCCGTGTACTACGTTCACCAGGGTGACAAAATCGTTGACACATGGATCCCAACACGAGGCTGGTGAAAAGAGATATAACAAGCAATATTGGTAAAACCCCTCTAAACCGGACATTAAATTTAGTATAATTATCGGCATTGGAGACAGGTGGCAGCTTAATGAAGGATGAAAGTCATGCAGAAAGCTACTTCCACCCTACATTAAGCCACCTGTCTAAAAAGTATCTACATTCTACCTCTTCTAGAATTCTGAATTGGAGGGGTTTTACTGTATCGAGTTTCTTCTCGACCCTCGGTATACATGTACATGTATATAGAACAGTAACTGGTTTGAGTCACATCATCACGAATAAGTGTTCATTCATTATTTTGTATACACTTTAGACACATCATAATAGCCGCTTTGAATATGTGACATCTGCTCAGGGTCCTCATGGCATGACCTTAAGTTTTAAGTACCTGCGAAATCTAGGTAAACTATTTGCTGTATTCCTCCGCCAAACCCTATATTTCTTAAACTCATTAGAATCGCCTCCCCATGTCGATTCTAATGAGTTTTATTGGAGAAATAGGAGAGGTTGATTTATCGGTGCAGTTCTAGTGTTGTCATGAAGTCTAGATCCCTTTCAGATGATGAGTGTTTATGATATATTATGTTTTATAAAATAACCTGTGGTGTCAGAGTGCCGAAACAGAGTGCTGAATACCTTGGAAATGCACTAGTGTGTTTTTAGTCAATTAGCAGTAATAATAATGAATCTTAAAGAGAGTATGTGGAACAAATGCATGACGCATTTAATTGTTAGCCTGCTGCCAATCGTAGTGCTGCAGGGCCAATTCACCCCATGTGCTTTGTCTTTTGTATTACAACACTCCCACACATCAGGTTATATGATAAACTCTATTGGATGTATAGTACATGCAATGTTTTGTTCTGTTTTGTTTTTTTTACATACGGGTGTGTGTCAATTTCATATCGGATACATCCCTTCTTGGTGCTAAAGTTATACAAATAAAATAATTTTGAACAATTTGCTGTCATTACTCACTTTCGCTGCCAAATTTTGTATTCTGCTGCAATTTTCATCTTTTAATTTTTCTTCATTTTTGTTTAAAAAAAGCAGTCATAGTAACAAACAGTTTGGATCCTGATGAGATGCCGAGTTGCATAGGTAAGGACAGCTGTGCCATTAGCAGCAACAGAGTTAACGTAAGGTAAAGGTCATGCAGAAAGCTCCCAAAGGAGCTTTCTGCATAACTGTCACCCTGAATTAATTCATTCCCTCCTAGTGACGCATTTTAGCACCTCTGTAAAAGTCACATTTTGAAACCATTGTGATAAAGAGAGCATTTGCTCCAGAGGAGCAAATGCTCTATTTATCACAATGGTTTCAAAACTAAACAATTCTAAAATTCTCCTTTTCTATAGTTAATGCTCCTTTTCGGTAGATTAATTCAAAGAGGTTGGGTCTAAAAATAGCCTAGGAGAGAATGAGTTAAGCAGTCACCTGACTAAAATGATCAAATTGTTTTCTTTACCGATAGCAAGGTATGTGGTGAAAAAATAAGAACAAACTGTTGGTGTTTTTTTTTTACATTTTATGCTTTGTAATTATTAGTCTTGTAGTTTTATTGATTGAAAGGCTTCTATGCAAATTAAACGTGCTATATAATGAATCAAATAAATATTAAAACGGAAAATATATAAATGTGTCATTATATTTGCAGTTATGTTGAGTGATCTTGTGGTTGCATGTTATTCTTATCCCTTTTCTTCATCCTTTCCTTCATATAAATATGTTTTCATGCCTATGCAAACAGAGTAGAACCAGATCGGATGGCTCCTATAGGAGCCATCCGATCATGGTCTGCTCTGTTTGTTAATGGAATTTAGATGGATATATCTGTTTCGTTACATTCTAAAATGGCTGCAATGTTCCACCTTCCATATTTCATTATAACTATTTTCCTTTCATATTTCATTATACATGTAACTGTTTTTCCATTAACATTCAATAGGTACTGAAATTTGGAATAGACATAGAACAAGGAAAGGGTTATCACTTGACTACCTCTTTGATTAAATCTACACAAAAGGAGCATTTACTAGAGAAAAGGAAATTTTCAGAATTCTGTAGTTTTTAAACCATTGTGATAAATAGAGCACTTGATCCTATGGAGCAAATGCTCTATTTGTCACATTGGCTTCACAAAGAAACTTTTACAGAGGCGTCACTATGAGGAAATGGGTTAATTATTATTATTATACCACATTTGTATAGCGCTCTTTTCATACAGGATATGTGCGTTCAAAAGCGCTTCACATGGAAGAAATCACTAACCGGAACAAACAGCATGATTACCTATCCAGACAATAAGAGATATACAATAGATATACAATATAATTATATGAAATCACTAGCAGAAAGGAACAAAATGATGGTATATCCGGTCTGTCTCTCTCTCTCTGTATGTCTCTCTCTCTCTCTCTCTCTCTCTCTCTCTCTCTTTGCCTCGCTCTCTCTGCCTGCCTCTCTCTCACTCTGTGTCTCTCGCTGTCTCTCACTATCTGTCTCTCTGTCTGTCTCTGTCTCTCTATCAGTCTCTCTCTCCCTCTCTCTCTATCTGTATTCTACCTGTCTCTCTCTGTCTCCCTTTACTGTCTCTCTGTCTCTGTCTCTCTCTGTACTCACTCTATGTCTCTTTCTGTCTCTCCGTCTCTCTCTGTCCCTCTCTCTCTCTCTCTCTCTCTCTCTCTCTCTCTCTCTCTCAAATACTACAGTGTTTCTAGCTCGAACAAAATGCGTACAGTAAAATCAAAACGTGCCTTTAGCTCGATATAATTTAGTCCGAACCCTAACCTGTGAAGCGAGATGATATAAAAGTGGTATAATAGCAATCTGACATGTAAAATTCGACGTGGGAATTTATAGTGGCTCAAACTTGAAACTATTGAAGCTGGTGGAACATTAAAAGTTCACATGACTTGGTGTGATAACGTCCGTATTCTAGCCTGTGAATCTGATCAAACGGTAACAAATTCACATGGAAAGTTCTCCTTATAAAGCAAAACAATTGGTGATAGATGACAAATAAGGCAACCAGAGTTTGGTATGATTGAATCTCGGTCGAAGTGATATTTAAAAGTACAAATAAATACAGCTAACCCTTTCCCTGTTCTATATTTAGTCCAAATTTCAATATCTAATGAATATTCATGGGCAAAATAGTAATAATGATTGTATGAAAGGCTAAACACTGTAGCCATTTTAGAAACTAGAGAAACAGATCTATTAAATTCCATGTACAAACAGAGCAGACCCTAAGAGGAACCGTCTGATCTGGGTCTTCTCTGTTTGCAAATGTGTGAAAACTGGTTTATATGAGGAAATGGCTAATCGTTCAACTATTGAAACTTGAATGTGTAGCGTTTATATGATGGATTCATACAACCTTAATTCTTTCGGCGCCAAATTTCTAATTGTCGTCTGCAACCCAAGTTTGTTAAATCATTCGGTAAGATAAGGAAATGAGATAAATAAATGCAAAGTTCAAACGAATAAATCACAAATATAGAAATAGAGTCTGAGACGAAATGTGAAGTCCCTGATCAGACGCCGCCATGAAAAGGCGGCATCTGATCAGGGACTGCACTATTTGCCGTGGTGCATAATTATGCTACTTTGGCGGTGAAAGGGTTTAAAATTGCTTCTTTTCAGTCGCTGACATTTCAAGTTTGCTAATTTCTCAACGTTTTTATCATGATCTTAACTCTGAGATTTACTTTTTGAATATTGGTAACAATCTCAAATCGATTGTAGATTATATCTATAAAATGTAGTAAATCGCATTTTTTAGCGAACGACCATTTTATCAACATATCAAAGGTAAACCCATTTTAACTTTCACTGAATTTCATTCGATATGTAGCACAGATCTATATGAGACGCGTACCCAATTACTAAAAACATTATTTCTTCACAAAAGCCTATCGAGGGCTTGGTGCAAAACTATTCTAACTCCTTCACTAAAGTGAAGGAGTTAGAATAGTTTTCCACCAAGCCCTCGCTATACTTTGACCACCCTTTGATGTAGAAATAAAGTTAAAAGTTATTTCTGAAAATGTCTTAATTTACGTATCTTATCTGGAGCTCTGCATAGAACAAAATTATTATCAGAATCATTGTAGAGCTCTAATGAAGAGCTGAAGGTAAGCACATTGTTTTTTAAAAACAAAACCAACAACAAAACACCTTCCTATGTTAATACGCTTTTCTACGCCTTTGCAAACAGAGTAGACCCAGTTCAGACGGGTCCTATAAGACGACAGGAGCCGTCTGATCAGGATCTGCTCTATTTGCTTATGGAATTATATATCTGATTCTATTGTTTCTACTTTTGTCAAGTTTAACCCTTTCGGCGCCAAATTTCTAATTGTCGTCTGCAATCCAAGTTTGTTAAACCATTCAGTAAAATAATGAAATGAGATAAATAAATGCAAATTTCAAAGGAATAAAGCACACATATAGAGATTGAGACAAAAAGTGAAGTCCCTCATCAGACGCCGCCTTTTCAAGGGACTGGGACTGCACTATTTGTCGTGGTGCATTTATGCGACTGCGGCGGTGAAAGGGTTAAGAACATTCCTAACTTCTCTTTGTGTCTTTCTACCAGTGTCTCGGTCTCTGTCTGCCTGTCTGTTTCTCTCTCTTTTTTTCTCCCTCTGTCTCTCTATCCGTCTGTCTGCCTGTGTCTCTGTCTGTCTGTCTCTGTCTCTCTCACTCTGTCTGTCTGTCTCTGTATATGTATGTCTGTATTATGTACGTGTCTGTCTGTCCCTGTCTGACTCACTCTCTCTCTCCCTGTCTCTGTATGTATCTCTCTCCATCTCTCTGACTGTATGTCTCTGCCAGTCTGTCTCTCTCTGTCTCTCTATCTATCTCGCTCTCTCTCTCTCTCTCTCTCTCTCTCTCTCTCTGTTTCTCTCTATATCTCTCTGCCTATGTGTCTGTCTCTCTGCCTCTGTCTCTGTTTCTCTCTCTGTATGTTTTGTTTGTCTGTATCTGTCTGTCTCCCTATGGTATCTCTGTGTGTGTCTCTCGCTCTCTCTCTCTCTCTCTCTCTCTCTCTCTCTCTCTCTCTCTCTGTCTGTCTGTCTGTCTGTCTGTCTGTCTGTCTGTCTGTCTGTCTGTCTGTCTGTCTGTCTGTCTGTCTGTCTGTCTGTCTGTCTCTGTCTGTCTGTCTCTCTCTCTCTCTCTCTCTCACTATGTATGTGCGCGTCGCGCATTTTTAAGTTATTAATTAAAGATTTTAAAGCCATATAACATTTAGTCTTTTTTAATATATATATATATATATATATAGCCTTTCCGGTTGTATTCTATTGCCAGTTATATAATATATATACCTATCTGTCTCTCTGAATCTGTAGGTTTCCATAAACAAACAGATCAGAAACATTTTTGGTCAACCATATGATTGCAAAATAAGTGTGTATGCCTATATATGATGTGGAGGATTAAGCAATATAAACATAACAGCATCAACATAAATTTACACTGCATGTATTTAAATTTACACAAAGACTATATTAGCATTTATAAATGCACAATGACAACGAAGTACATAGAATCTGGAAGCAGAACGTCTTTTGAGTCGCGAAACTTAACATCGTGCGCGTGATATAGCAATTTTAAAGGACACCCCTGTTTCCGCTTCGTCCTATAACTGGACGATATGAAACATTCATATGATTGCTTAATCTGTCACTTTCATTGCGTCTACGTGCCTATTTCCACGTTTTCAAATGTAAATTGCTAATTTGCACACGTGTGACTATATAGATCTATATCCAATAGTCTAAAGATCAATATGATTTAAACAATTAGTCACTGCAGTTTTGTGATAACCGGGTTAGATCTACCCGTTAAAGGCATTTCGAAAGGAATGTTGACCCATTAATCCCATGCTGTGTATTTTGGGTGCTCTATGGTGCCACACTGGGAATTTCACAGCTGGATATCAGTATTCAATTATCAAGTCTACCATATGCAGTAGAATTATTGATAAAATATCTGCAGGTAAATGAAGTGATAGTATGATTATCTTTGATTTCTTTACATAATGTTTTGTTTATTTCTGAAGTTAATTTATGTGATTGAAAATCAGTATTTAGTATAATTATGATCATTTATTTTAATAATTTTTATTATGCGAGTCATATAATATTGTCTTTATTATTGGCATTTAGTTGAAATGTAGGTGTTTGATAAAGACCTTTCTCCTTGCTATTAATTGTATTTATTTGAATTTGATTTTGAAAACAAATAATGATTTAAGTTAATCAAAATTATTGTTAATTAATAATTACTGTTACCCACAAAATGAGTAACTCTTCTCAATTTCATTTGTTAAAAAATCTAATGACCCGTTTAATTGACTGATTATCAGATATTTACACCTAGAGCTAGAATTATTTCTAAACACGTATTAACCCTTTCCCTGTTTGCTTTGACAAAAACTGATCTGGGTCTACTATGTTTACTAATGCGTAAAAACACTTTATTTCCATAAAGAGAAGTTTAAGCTTTGATAAAAACTGTAGAATCAAATCTATATCATGTCAAAAGCAAACAGAACAGACCCTGATCAGACAGCTTCTATAGGAGCCGTCTGATCTGGGTCTACTCTTTTTTTTATGCGGAAAACACATTATTTCTATAAGCAGAAGTTTTTGCTTTGACAAAAACTGTAGAATCCGATCTATATCATGTCAAAAGCAAACAGAGCAGACCTTGATCAGATGGCTTCTATAAGAGCCATCTGATCTGGGTCTACTATGTTTACTAATGCGTAAAAACAGATTTTATATGAGGGGATTTAGGGTTAAAAGCCTTTTAAAGATATTTTTATTGGTCATTTCATACAAAAACTGGCATAATGTACTGCCTAGCACTTTATATACCCATCTACCTGGATCAAGGTATAATTGCATAACTTTATCTCATATGGTCATTGACCCTGACTGGACACTGCAGGAGCACTCCAGGGAATCAATCAGCACAGCTGGATACTGTGTATATGGGGGGGTCACTTATATAAGGAGCTTTGAAATGCCTTTAAGCCTTGCCTAATTTAGGAGACCGAGTGGTGGTTCGATCAGTGATATCCATAGACTCTGGATTTGGGATCGGAGGGTCCCCGGTTCAAATCCTGCTAATTTTACGATCAGCGCGGGTAAAATGTGAAAGTCTGTAGAATATGCATATCTATAGATCTAGATTCCAGACTATAAACCATACCTTTTTTACATTTAGACCTTTCATTTTCTCCATTAAAACGCATTTTAATATAACGCTTTTGCAGGCATGTGCAGATCATGTTGATCCAGAACACATGACTCGTAGCTGCACAGGGGGCCATTTCGTGTATATAATATAACACTCAATCGACCCAATCATTTTTCTTTTAACTTTTTAGACCTACGAAATGGCCCCCTGTGCCTAGCTGTAATTAGAGTCGTCTAATAGAGGTCTGCTCTGTTTGTTTGTGGAATTAGTATACAGAGTAGATCTGATTCTACACGTCGTTTGCCATGACAATGATTTTTCTTCTTTAAATGCCATTTTAAATAGAAGGCTTATGAATATGCATACAAACATTATTTCTTACGTGAATATATAGGCTATATATAGATCTCCAATAAAAAAAAACCACATGTGAATTAAAATTTAAAAAAAGATGACGGATAAATTCTATAGATCTACAGTTAGACTATAAATAAAATTAAAAGTTATTATTAAATGTGCTTCATTTTCTCGGATGACCTTGACATGTGCGCAGTTTTATAACTGGGGTTACATAAATCTTTAATATGTTTGAACTTGACACAAAATCATGTCATGTGTAACCCTGGATACCGTAAACACAAACAAGCGCGCACCTTATAACATGATCATTGTTACTTAACTGCTTGGATTAATGGCACAATTTGAATGAGCGCTTAGTGACTCTGATCAACCCAGCGCCTCCTTCAAGTTTGCTTTCCGTTTACTTGTATAACACGGAAATTGTGTTAAAATGGGTAAAGGCGGAAAACTTGTTGAAAATGGACACTCGTCCCACAAAAAATATACTTGGGACGAAATAAAAGAGCATGACAAGAAAGATGACATGTGGATTGTGGTCGCCGGCAAGGTGTATAATGTGACAAATTGGCTAAAGAAGCACCCCGGCGGAGGGAGAGTGATCGGCACGTACTCAGCTCAGGATGCCACGGTAAGAAGATTTTTGTTCGAGTTCAGTAAACTTTTTTTTTCAAACAGATATGAATGCTGCGTGTATTCCTTTCCAAAAATGACTTGATTCGTACACACACACAAAAATAGAAGCATGCCCATCCACCCGGCCTACCTACGTACCCTATGCCATCTCAACAATCATTGAACTGTTCTACAATAGTTTCATAGTTGAGCTATTAGGAAATATTACATATGTGTGTAGCCATTTCAGAAATGAAAGAAACAATTCTATTATATGCCATAAGCAAACAGAGCAGACCCTGGCGTACATACCAGACTGATCGTCTAGGATCGAGCAATCTGATCTGGGTTTTCTCTGTTTGCAAATTCATGAAAAGGCATTTATATGAAAGAAAGTGTTAAATTGGGATTTAACTCAATTCGAAAGTAGAACAATGGCCCTATATCAAGTACACATATGTGGACTAAACTACTGTTGTCATTGTATAGCAGTTATAAGTAAAGTGGTCCCACCTGGAAAATCTGTAGTAACTGTACTCATTTAAATCTACTTGTTTTCAAGATCTCAAGTTGAGTACTTCCAAAAAGATCATGCGAGATTAACTCGTTACTCCATAAACACACCTTTCTACATCTTTGCAAACAGAGCAGACCCAGATCAGGCGGCTCCTGTACTGACCTGTAGGAGCCGTCTGATCAGGGTTAGCTCTGTTTGCTGATTATACAGTTCCTGTATATCAATTATGTCACCATTTCTTAAAAGAATATTCATGGAGTGAAGGCTTATAATTCACTGTGTGGTAACTATATGTGACAGCTAGCTAGCCATTTAATGTTTGTATTGTTTATAAAGAGTTGTGTATCAGAAACTTAAAAGGATAGTGTTTATAACAGACCCTAATGGGATGAGTTTACTATGTTTATTCTCTCTCGCATACTACTAGCAACTAACATGTACACGCATACCACATTCTACAAACATACTTGATAGGGTGTCGGGTCATTTCGGACCCAAACCGTTTCGGTCCTTGGTCGTTTCGGACCCAATCCATTTCGGCCTTGGTCGTTTCGGCCTTGGTCATTTCGGCCACATTATAGAATTATATAAAGGGCAATTGTGATGTGATTGGAAGGAATACACAGAAAAGATTCATTAAAGAAATCGAAAACAGAGAAGACCAAGATTATGTAATGTTTAAATATAGCTTAAATATGTATATAGAAATTGCAAACAGAGTAGACCAAGATTATGAAATGTTTAATATGTTTGAACGGAATCTGCAGAATTGAATGCAATACGGACATATTTTGTTGTAAGATGTTAACCTTTAGCCTGCTGAAAACACTTTGGATCCAGATGAAATGCTGAGTGACTCAGTTTCTCATCAAGATTCAAACTGTTTGACACCCTGCTTTAATGTTTTGAGTCAGTTCGAATATAGCTTGCATTTTGAAAATATAGTGGGAGATTTGTGTAATAATTTGCTCAGCAAGCTAAAGGTTAACATTCAACAACAACAGATGTTGTATTGAGATGGTCAGATAGGAGAAGTATATATGTCAGTAATCATTCTTTTTATCTAAATTTAAAGTAGTGGAGAGACAGAGAGAGTATATATAAGGCATGAAATTAAAGAAACGAAATAATTGAAACCATTAAGGCCATAGGTTGTTGTTAGATGTTTACTTATAACCTGATTATGGTTATTAATTTTGCAAACAGTTAGCGTTACCTCAGTCAAACAACATTGCATTTATTGGGTGATAAAAGGATTAAAGAAATAACAAACTAAATAATTAGTCCAAACTGTAGCCGGCTATTAGCATCATAGGTGAGATTAGTGAAAAAAAAATACTAACATGATTTAACAATTATTTTGTTATCATTACATCAATCAAGAAACATTACAATTGATTTTGGTCTTTTTGAAAATTAGAGGGGTTATTTTAAATACAATTAAACTTTAACACTCTCTATTTCGTGGATTAAATAAGATATTTCACTAACTGTTTACTTGCGGGTTTATTTGCTTCATATAGGGTAAAAGCAGATTTTTTTTCTCCATGAACAACTACGTGCCATAGTACAAATAATTTTATTCATATAGCATGCTTGACATATATAAATGTCATTTCTGACTGGATATCTCGCCACTTTCTTTATTTCTTGCCAATGGTCCATTCTCTAGAACATAAAAACAAATTTTGGTTATATAAAAAATTGATGTCTTATGCTGATATATTCCACGAATTCCTTGGTCGTTTCGGTCTCAATTGTGGCCGAAACGACCAAGGCCGAAACGACCAAGGCCGAAACGGATTGGGTCCGAAACGACCCGGGACCACTTGATAGGGGTGTAACAATTCACTGTATCGTGATACACTGGACCCTGTTATGGGCAGAGCCTATTTACTCACTGACCACTACAGCCAGGATATTAATATCAAGACAGCTGAGCTGGGGTATTCCATCACCTTTAGTGATAGTTCTAGTTTGAGTTGTGATCAAGGCAGCTGGGCGAAGGTATTCCATCACCTTTAATGATAGTTCTCAGTTTCAAATTCAAATTCTTAAGGGGAATTACCATAATCTTGACATCTCATCTGGATCCAAACTGTTTGCATAATATGTAATCAAGTATTGGTAAAGAGCAAGAGATTATTACTTGGCATCAAAATAAAGATCAAGAGAACAATTTTTTTTACTACAGCTATTTTCAAGAAATCTTTTAAATGCAGCTGTAATACGTACATGCAGTCTAATTTATTTACAGGATGTGTGGACAGCTATGCATAACGATAAACAGATGATACAGAAATACATGAAGCCTCTGTACATGGGTGATGTTAAAGAAACTAGTGAGGTAAGTACATTGTATTTGAAATATGTGATGTGTTCAAAACACTAGTAAGATGGGTATTTGAAATCTGTGGTATGTTAACCCATTCCCTCTGTAAGGTCACTTTGTGAAACCATTGTGATAAATAGAGCATTTGCTCCTATAGGAGCAAATGCTCTGTTTATCACAATGGTTTCAAACAACAAAATTCTAAGCTTTTCCTTTTCTCTAGTTAATGCTCCTTTTCGGTAGATTTATTCAAAGAGGTTGTATCTAAAAATAGCCTATGAGGCAATGGGTTAAAGATGCTAGTGCAGGTAGGTATTTAAAATCTGTGGTATATTAAAGACACCAGTGAAGGAGGTATTTGAATCTGTGATATATTTCTAGGAATATTTCGGTTTGCTTTAAGGGGATTTATCCAACAGAATACCTTCATCAACCTCAAGGTTGGTATTCGTTAATCTGTTAGAAAAAAAAATCAATAAAGATAATGATGTCATGAATATTTATTAGATCTAGCTGAGTTTTTGTATTGGCATTTGTACACAGGAAGTTTTAGTATTGGTTGAAACTGTTTAGAGGGGTTCTGCTGTATTTCTTACATGAATATTCATGGAATTATGATTGAAACAGAAACACTCATATAAGTTCGTCTATTTTCAGAATGAGGTTGATGAAGACTTCCGACAACTTCGTAAGCATGTAGAGGACAGTGGTTTGTTGAAGGTGGACCCAATGTTCTACATTGCCCACCTGGCCAGTATTCTGATCTTGGAGCTGGCTGGATACCTGATACTGACACGTCTAGGCATCGGCTGGGCACCATACCTACTGGCAGTCGCGTGCTTCGTCACTTCTCAGGTACTTAGAGAAATAGATAGGATGCATAACCTTTTCCTCCATAAGTACGCCTTTCTACGCCTCTGTAAAAGTCACCTGTTGAAACCATTGTGATACATAGAGCATTTGCTCCTATAGGAGCATGTGCTCTATTTGTCACAATGGTTTCAAATTACAAAATTCTAAAAAAAATCCTTTTCTCTAGTTAATGCTCCTTTACGGTTGATGCATCCAAAAAGGTTGGATCTCAAAATAGCCTATGGAGGAAAGGGATAACAGAGGTCCGGATAACATGCGTAAATTAAAATATTTTCAAGAATAACGTCTTTATTTCTCCACCGAACCCTATACTGTGACCACACTTTAGAATCATCTCTTCTTTAAATGATTCTAAAGAGTGGTCACAACATAGGGTTTGGTGAAGAAATGACAATTTTAGTTTTAGATTTTGAATATGCACATTTATCTGTTGCTCTCTGCATAAATTTAAACTGTTTTTAGCTGGATTTTTCACCTTGACCATATTTATGCAAAGAAGTGAGAGAAAGTTTATTTTAAGAATTGAAGCAGACGACAATTGTTGCAGACGAAAAATTACTTAGCGTGCAAAGAGTTAAGAATACATGTACATATGTACAGTGCAGCTCCTTTGACCATGGTAAAAACTAAATACTAAGAAATCAAATCTATATAATTTCATAAGCAAACAGAGCAGACCCTGATCAGACAGCTCCCTACAGGCCTGATTTTAATCTGTTTGCAAAGGTGTGAAAAAAACCCGATTACACGAGGGAGGGAAAGGGTTTGATATTGTTTATTTCAAATTGCAATACCTACTCAATATTCATTAACAAAATAGCTATAATAGAAATATGAAAAGTGGAAGATTGTAGACATTTTAGAAAGCTAAGAAACCGAGCTATCAAATTCTATTAGCAAACAGAGCAGACCCTGATCAGACGGCTCCTCTAGGAGCCGTCTGATCTGGGTCTTCTCTGTTTGCAAATGCGTGAAAACATGTTTATATGAGGGAAAGGGATAACCTATTATGCTCATTTGTACATTTGCCATTATAGAACTTTGGCTAATAGGTTTTCATGATATCATTATTTTTACATGAATATTCAACATACCAGGAAAAGGGTTAACCCTTTACTCCATAAATACGACTTTCTACACCTTTGCAAACAGAGTAGACCCAGATCAGACGGCTCTGTTTTCTTAGTCTATATGGAATAATAAAGATCTGATTCTGCAGTTTCTGGTTTGGCAAAACTTTCATGTGTTAATATTCCATTTAAAGAATTAATCTAATTAATATTCATGGTGTCATTAGTTCTTACACGAATATTCATAGAGTAAAGGGTTTCGACAGGTGGCAGCATAAACCGTTTGCTCCCTAAATGTTCATGTGAGAACTAATGAAATCATGAAATCTTTAATGTTTATTAGCTGAATTTTTATAATGTCATATTCGAGGGCTTGGTGCAAAACTATTCTAACTCTTTCACAAAGTGAAGGAGTTAGAATAGTTTTGCACCAAGCCTTCGAATTATGAACGCTGTACTATTTGGTCATGTCGGAAACTGCACATAGACTCAGTGTAAGCAAACACTGCAATGCTCCTACAGAAGCAATCTGATCTGGGTCTACTCTGTTTGTAATACAATTCCCTCATATTGACGCCTTTTGATGCCTCTACAAATATCACCTGTTGAAACCATTGTGATAAATAGAGCATTTGCTCCTAGAGGAGCAAATGCTCTATTTATCTCGATGGTTTCAAACTGCAAATTTCTAAAAAAAATCCCTTTTCTCTAGCTAATGCTCCTTTTCGGTAGATTTATTGAAAGTGGTTGGATCTAAAAATAACCTATGAGGTAATGGGTTAATGGAGTAAAAGGATAGTTGGAAATTGTTTTCTGTTGACCATATTTCTGTCTTTTACAGGCCCAGGCAGGATGGCTCCAACACGATTTCGGTCATCTGTCGGTGTTTAACAGTCGTAAACTGAACCATATAGCCCATCACCTCATCATAGGACACTTAAAGGTACAGTGTCTTCATTATTCCCCTGCAAACTTGTCTGAGGGGTTATACTAGAATCACCCAGTCTTGCGGTCAGGCGAGGGGGAGTTGGGTCTGTTGGGCAGTCAGGCAGTCTGTCCATCCACATTTGAACATGGGTAGCCCGGGGTCACTAACTCCTCTTTCAGTTTTAAAGTTATCAACTTTATATTTGGTATGCATATTAACCATGAATAGTAGATTTACAAGATGCAAATTTCATATGTTTACCGCTGAGCATTGCAGAATTATTTCCCCATGAACTTAGTGCATTTTATGGGCATTTTGTCTTGAAACATGTGTATTTGGATTTGCTATGAAGGCTGCTGTGCGAGGGTACTCCATCACCTTTAGTGATAGTTCTAGTTTTGACACTAATTATATACATTACAATAACAAAAAACTCTAAAGTTATCACTCTATACATAAACATAGGTGTTGTTAAAAGCAGGTGGTTGCTTAATGCAGGGCAAGAGTAATGCAGAAAGCTCCTGCATTAAGCTACCCCATGACTTTAACACCCAGAAACAGATGTTAGATGGTCGTTTTAGGGGCCATCTGATCTGGGTCTACTTTACAGATGCATGAAAATGCGTAATGAAGGAATGGGTTAAAGGGAGATAAGCAGTATATAGTTGTTACATTTGCAAACACCATTGCCTCCCTTATATGTGCTGGGAGATGAAAGTGTCTTGATCACCGTTTACTATTCAAATGTGTAACTGTCAAGTCCTGTCTGTCTGTCTGTAACTTTTGCCACATTTACCTATTTTCTGAAATGCAAACAAAGTAGACCCAGATGACCCTGCAGGAGCCATCTAATCAGGGTTTGCTCTGTTTGTATTTGGAATTATATAGATCTAATTCTATGGATAGCCAAATATTCATTATGCCCGTATAAAAATTCAGCTAATTAATATTCATGATGTCAATATTACTTACATGAATATTTATCAAGTAACGAGTTACACAAAATATATATTATTATAGAGGTCCAGATAAGATGTATAAATTTTAACCCTTCTCTTGCTGAATTTGAAAATACATTTCTCCTTCTTTACCCATGCCCTGTTGTATAATTACATATATCTTTACTGTGTACAAGCATATCGCTGTGCAATCACTGCTGTGGAGTGCACTGGTTGCACATTCAACTTGTAAATAGTGCAGACCCTGATGAGACAGCTCCTGCAGGAGCTGTCTCATCTGGGTCTTCACTATTTACAGGTAGGTATATTGACGTGAATAGCAAGCGAAGGGTTAACATTTTCAAGACTAGCTCCTTTATTTCTCCACCAAACCCTACATTGTGACCACTCTTTAGATTAGTCTCTTCGAGACTAAAGAGTGGTCACTGTATAGGGTTTGGTGGAGAAATTACGACTTTAGTACTTGGGTACGCATGTTTAATCTGACGCTCTGTATATACCTACAATGTATTGTAAGATTGTATTATTATTGTTTTATCTGTTATTTGCAGGGTGCGTCTTCTCACTGGTGGAACTTCCGTCATTTTCTTCACCATGCCAAACCAAATATTATCAAAAAGGACCCAGACGTGGAAGTTGCTTTTCTTTTCGTGCTAGGAGAGAAAATGCCAGTATTTTTTGGCCAAAAGAAAAGAGGAGTGATGCCATATAACTTCCAACATCTCTACTTCTTCCTTTGTAAGTTACTGCTTTTTTCCATTCAATGTTCATATGTACTATTCTGAAATTCAAAGAGGTCAAGCTTACCGAGAATATTGAAAGATATGTGATAAGTATAACATGACAAACAATGCAGACCCTGATGAGAGGGTTCCTTTAAACTGTTTGCAAAGGGCACCAGTGACTCATTTCCTGCACAGAATGGGTTATACCTTTACTACAGAACTCTATACAAACGCCTTTTTAGCTCGTCTGTTTTGAAGAAATCATGAACTATTGTCGTAACCCCGGCGACCGCTTCGTCGTTGTCGTCCGAAATCTTAACATTGACCATAGCTTCTTCAAATTTTCATTTACAACTTTCATTTTTGGTATGCATGGTCATCTTGACAATGACGACAGATGAGCGTTGCACCCACTTGCGGTGCTCTTGTTAATTTTTTACGCCTTTGCACATAGAGTAGACCCAGATCAGATGGGTCCTGTAGGAGCTGCTGATCAGGGTCTGCTCTGTTTGCTTATGGAATAATATCGATATGATTTTACAGTTTCTGTTGTGGCCAAAAGTTTCCGTGTCCATGTCACGATATGTCATTATAAAAATTAATCCAATTAATATTCATGATGTCATTTTTTTTCTTTCATGAATATTCAACAGGTCAGGGGGTTAATCATAAAGTGACTCATAAAATGACTTTTGTTTTGGCAGATAAGATGCCTAAATTTAAACATTTTCGAGACAAGTTCCTTTATTTCTCTACCAAACCCTATACTTTAACCACTCTTTAGAATCCTCTTGAAGAGACGATTCTAAAGAGTAGTCACAGTATAGGGTTTGGTGGGGAAATAATGATTTTAGTACAGTTGAACTTCGATAACTCGAACTTCAAGGGACCATACAAATTAGTTCGAGATAACTGAAGTTCGAGTCATCCGATTTCTAATATGAACAATATCTCAAGGTCACAGCTTAATACAGGTCTAAAGTAATGCCTTACTTTAGACCTGTATTAAGCTGTCACATGTGTTTGTAGATATTTGTACCAATGTGTTTTAGAGCAATTGTATAGTGTAAGTTTTGGTAGGACTGGACTTTTTGTTCGAGTTCTCCCGAATTTCGAGTTATCTGAGTTCGAGATTTCGAAGTTCAACTGTATTTGAGTATGCACCTTTATCTGTAACTCTGTTTTGGTCTTTATTTTTCAGTAACTCCACTTCTATTGCCTGTGTACTTTGTTTGGGAAAACCTTTTCTTTGTCCTAAAGAGGCGAGATTACTGGGTAAGTGTGTGTCAATTTGTAATTATCCCCTTACTTGATAGAAGCACCTTTTTGCACCTTTACAAATAGAATAGACCCAGATCAGATAGCTCCTTCGGGAAAAATGCATTATAATAATTGGATTTTCATGTGCATTTTTTTAGGCACTTTAATAAAAAAATTATCTCTAGTGGGATTTTTTCCCCCAAATTGGGAAATGTGTTACCCATTTGGCATTTGGAATGGGTCCCATCTAACGGACCCATCTAAACATCAGAAAAAGGCCTGCAGGGTATCCTCTGTTTTCTTATGAATTGACATAGATTTCTTCAGTTTCTAATACAGTAACACCTCTCTTTGATGGCCACTAAATTGTGTTAATTATTTGGTATTTAGAGCAGGCGGCCGCTTAAAGCAAGTTGAAAGTAAAACAGAACGCTCTTATAGGGGTGTTCTGTTTTACTTTCACCCAGCTTTAAGCAGCCACCTGCCTTTAACACAAAATACTTGATGTAATTTAGTGGCCATTATAGAGAAGTTTTACTGTATGATGTAAATTGCCTTGTTCATGATCAAGGCAATTATAACCGTTCAATGCAGTCTTTGTGGAGTAAAGGGTTAAGGCACGGTATAAATACGCCTTTCTATGCCTTTACAAACAGAGTAGACCCAGATCAGACGGCTCCTATACTCTGTTTGCTAATGATATAATATAGATATGATTCTACAGTTTCTGCCATGGCAAAATATTTCTGTGTCCATGTGCTATTATAACAGATTTATCTAATTAATATTCATTATGTCATTATGTCTTTCATGAATATTCATAAAGGGATAGTTAATGTCCCAGTCCTTAGGCAATTCTTGATCTGGTCTTATGAACACATAGATAACAAATTTTGTGGATGACAATTAAAATCCTTGCGCTGAATCCATTACTTGTAGATACGAATTTTAACACCTTTGCAAACAGAGTAGACCCAGATCAGACAGCTGCTATAGGGGAAGTCTGATCAGAATCTGCTTTGAATGCTTATGGAGTAATATATTCAGTTGAACTTCGATATCTCGAACATCAAGGAACCATACAAATTACTTCAAGATAACAGAGGTTTGAATCATCCAATTCTTATACGAACTACAGTAAAACCTAGATTATTCGAATTTTCTGTATAGAAGAATTTCGACCTTTTTAGGCAGATGGCTGCTTAATGCATGGTGAAAGTAATGCAGAAAGCTCCTAGAGGAGCTTTCTGCATGACTTTCACCATGCATTAAGCTGCCACCTGTCTTAAAGATATGTATTTTCATGTTCGAATAATCGAGATTTTACAAACAGCACAGCTCCTGTAGGAGCTTTCAGCATTACATTCACCATGCATTAAGCAGCCATCTGCCTAAAAAAGTCGAAATTGTTAGAACAATTCTGTATTGTAAATTTTGAGAGCCCCAAACGTTTATTTCAAGCTATCCCGGAATTCGAGTTATCCAAGTTCCAAGATATCAAAATTCAATTGTATCAATCTGATTCTGTAGTTTTTACTAGAGCCAAACATTTCTTGTCATTTATATGTGTATGTCTTCAAAAGGGCATGCATATCATTACTACTGTTTGTTTTTCAGGACCTGTTCTTCACAGTGACGTTTTTCTATCGTATGTTTGCCACACTGACTCCAGTTGTTGGTGTGTGGGGAGTGATCAGTATGTTTCTAGTTGTCAGGTAAATGTTGGACAGTTTGTAGCTCTTAAGATTCAGCCTTTACTTCATTTTGAAGCTTTGCTTCATGTTCAGGCTTTACTTCATGTTCCACCTTTACTTCATGTTCAGACTTTACTTCATGTTCCACCTTTACTTGATGTCCAGGCTTTACTTCATGTTCAGCCTTTAATTTATGTTCAGCCTTTTACTTCATGTTCCACTTTTCATGTTCAGGGTTTATTTCATGTTTAACCTTTACTTCATTTTCAGGCTTTATTTCATGTTCAGGCTTTACTTCATGATCAGGCTTTACTTCATGGTTATCATTTGCTTCATGTTTAGCTTTTAATCAGAGGTCCAGATAAGATGCGTATATTAATACATTTTCAAGAATAACTTCTTTATTTCTCGAAGAAAACAATTCTAAAGAGTGGTCACAACATAGGGTTTGGTGGAGAAATGACGATTTTATTTTTCTTAAGTATGCACGTTTATCTGTTGCTTTGCTTTAATATTTATTCGTCAGTCTTTACGTCATGTTAATCCTTTACTTCATGTTCAGCCTTTTACTTCATGTTCCATCTTTACTTCATGTTCAGTATTTTACTTCATGTTTCACCTTTACTTCATGTTCAGCCTTTTACTTCATGTTCCATCTTACTTCATGGTCAGTATTTTACCTCATGTTCCATCTTTACTTCATGTTCAGCCTTTTACTTCATGTTTCACCTTTACTTCATGTTCAGCCTTTTACTTCATGTTCCATCTTACTTCATGTTCAGTATTTTACTTCATGTTTCACCTTTACTTCATGTTCAGCCTTTTACTTCAAATTCAGCCTTTTGTTTCATGTTAAGCCTTTTGTCATGTTCCGCCTTTTACTCCATGTTCAGCCTGTAACTTCCATGTTCAACTTTTACTTCAAGTTCTGCAATTACTTCATATTATTTAGCCTTTACTTCCTTCCCCATGTCATACAACTTAGTTTGTAATAGATATGATTCTGCAATTTCTGTTATGGCCAAACATTCTTGTGTCCATGTATTCTAATCTAATTAATATTCATTGTGTCATTATTTCTTAAATGAATATTCATGAAATAAAGGGATACTTTGGGTTACCTCCATTTCACTTTTAGAACTGGTGTGTCCTCATTCATTTCTACAATTAAGTTGTGAACATAATACATAGTTAATATTCATGATGTCATTATTTCATACATGAATATTCATGGAGTAAGGGATAATTTGGGTTACCTCCCTTTCACTATTAGAACTGGGTGCATTCTCATTCATTTCTTCAAAAATGCTTTACAATTAAGTTATGTATATACTAGTAGTACATGCCTGTTCAACCTTTTACTTGATAAACACTTATTAGCTCCACTTTTTGTTAAGGTCCTTTTCTCAGAAACCATCAAAGATATTTGGTTCATATTTGGTATGTATGTTTACTATCACAAGGGGAACACATTTCACAAGGGTAGGTAACCCTAAAATTAATTTTGGCATAGTTATGCCCCTTTTTCGACTTAGACTTTTCATTGTTGGTTAAGTTTTATGTTCAGGTCCATGTCTCAGAAGCTGTCTAAGATATTTGGTTCATCTTTGGTATACATATTAACTATTACAAGGGGGACCCATTTCTCAAGGGCAGGTAACCCTAAAATTTATTTTGCTGTTGTTATGTCCCCTTTCTGACTTAGACTTCCACTACACTATCCAGCACTAAAGAAAGTGGAGCGCGCTGTCTGCGGACAGCTCTTGTTTTACTCTGTTGCAAAAAGAGTAGACCCAGTTCAGACATTCATGTACAGGCTGTTTGATCAGGGCCTGCTCCGTTTCTAGTATAGTAAAAAAGTCATCATACCCCCGCTACTGGAATCACCCTGGTGGTCGGTCATGATGTCATTATTCCTTACATAAATATTGAACAGGCAAAGGGTTGATTGATATTCATGATGTCGTTATTTCTTAATACCAACAGTTACTGATACATACATGTTTATTTCAGAATGATTGAGAGTCACTGGTTCGTCTGGTGTACACAGATGTCGCACATTCCTAATGAGGTTGACTTCGATGGTGCTAAGGACTGGGTCAATCTGCAGCTCGACTCAACATGTAACGTAGAGCCAAGCTTTTTCAACGACTGGTTCTCTGGCCATTTGAACTATCAGATTGAACATCAGTAAGTTTTGACTTTTGAAACTTTTAACCATTACTCCATAGATATGTATTTTAATGCTTTTGCAGGCAGGTAAGACCAAAATCAGATGGTTCCTTTTGAAGCCATCTGATCAGGGTCCGCTCAGTTTGCTATAGATCTCATTTTTAGCTTGTCTGTTTCGAAGAAAAGTCGAGCTATCGTTATCACTGGGTCGTTGGCATTGTCGTTGCTGTCGGTGTCGGCGTGCAAAAACTTTAATGTAGCTCATTACTCAAAAGTTATAAGAGGTTTCAACATGAAACATCAAAGATTAGTAGATCTCCTTGAAGGGAAGGCCCCTACATAAAAACCATAACTCTTGATTTCAAAATTTTGAAGTTATGGCCCTTTATTATTTCAATTTTTTTTTTATTTAAGTTGGACAAGCACCAAAGCAGACGAGTGTTGGCGCCGCAAGCGGATCTTGTTCAGTTTCTGCCATGGCCAAATAATTTCATGTTTATATGCCATTATATTCCACTACTAAATAGTCATGATGTTATTACAGCAAAACCCCTCTAAACCGGAATTTTAATAGAGAAGAATTTGGATACTTTCAGGCAGGTGGCTGCTAGAGGAGCTTTCTGCATGACTTTCACCCTGCATTAAGCTACCACGTGTCTCCAAGACCGATATTTATACTAAATTTAACGTCCGGTTTAGAGAGGTTTTACTGTATATGTTGCATGAATATTCATCTTGTAAATCGAGGGCTTGGTGCAAAACTATTCTAACTCCTTCACAAAGTGAAGGAGTTAGAATAGTTTTGCACCAAGCCCTCGAAATGGTTTGCCAGATGATACACAAACACTTGTATACAGGGCTGCAGTTATAAGGTCAATGTCACAGTTTGCTAAACAATGTCCAAATATCAGTAGTTATGTAATTATTTGGAGTTTTAGATCACATTACAGTAGAACCATTCATTTATTGAACATAGGGGTCTTAAAAAGCAGGTGCTTGTTTAATGTAGGGCAAAAGTAATGCAGAAAGCTCTCTGCATTACTTTTGATCTGCATTAATCTACTACCTGCCTTACAGACCCGTAATTAGACCACTTTTTGATGGCCGCTTAAAACAGTTTCTACTGGGGGTTTTTTGTTGTTTTTTTTCCTGTCTGCGGCGTATTCATACCCGAGTTTCACCCATCGCCCACAATCACCTCCACTGGCTCACGGCTGTGCCTCATACTCGTTCCTTGTCTTATCGTACATGGTTACTCGTTATTTTCGTCTCTACAGTTTTCTCTCCTAGTCATGCCTCCCCGAGTGCTTTCACACGCATGTTCGGATAGACTGCCTCTTCATATGCTGGTGGAATCTACTCATTACTTATCGCACATACACAGTTCCAATCGGGCTATGCTCTTTCCGACTAGCTGTGACAAGGCGTGTCACAAGTCAGTGTGGGCTATTGACTACTTTTAGGGCACTTCGGGCTTCACAGACTCCGTGTGCGTGGGAGACACAGAAAAGCATCTCTGAAATTTTATGAGCGGACCGGGATTTGAACCCTGGACCTCCGGATTGGCAGTCAAGCGCATTACCACTGGACCACCGCTCCACCGGACCACCACTCAACTGTATTATATATTGAGTTTTAGATCACATTGTTGTATATTTGTTTCAGTTTGTTTCCCACTATGCCCAGACACAACTTCGTCAAGGTGGCACCACTAGTCAAAAGTCTCTGCAAAAAGCACGGAATCAATTACCGAAGCAAGACTTTGCTTGGAGCCTTTGGTGATGTAGTCAAGTAATACTTTTACCTTATTTACGTGTTTTATTTTATAAATATGAATTAATATTTTACTCCATGAATATTCGTGTAAGAAATATGTTTGCATTAATATCAATTAGCGTATCCCATTCCCTCATAGGTTATTTTTACCTCGTCTGTTTCGAAGAAATCACGAGCTTTTGTGGTAACCCCGGCTTCCACGTCGTCGTTGTCGTCGTCGTCGTTGTCATTGACGCCGTCTATCGAAATCTTAACATTGACCATAACTTCTTCAATTTTTCATTTACAACTTTCGTTTTTGGGACGCATGTTCATCTTGACAATGATGACAGGCGAGCGTTGCACTCGCTTGCGGTGCTCTTGTTAGCTTTTCTGTTTCGAAGAAACGTTGAGCTATTGTGATCACTGGGTCGTAGGGGTTGGCGTAATTGCAGACGGCATAGGTGTGCAAAAACTTTAATGTAGCTCATTACTCTAAAAGTATAAGAGGTCTCATTATGAAGGTGGGTCAATCTAGGCCCCTACATAAGAACCATAACTCTTGATTTTCAAATTTTGGAGTTATGGCCCTTGATATTTTTCAAAAAGTTTTAATTTAGCTGGGCAAGCACCAAATCAGACGAGCGTTGATGCTGCATGCTGCATGCAGCTCTTGTTAGTTCCTGGAGCATTTTTAGAAATGTGTGGTTTTTAAACTGTTTTGATGAATAGAACATTTAAGCGCTCCTATGGAGCAAATGCTCTATTTATCACAATTATCGCAATAGTTTCACAAAGTGACTTTTACAAAGGCTCAACAATGTGTCACTATGAGGGAATGGGTTGATATTTACAATGGCAAATCAACAAAAAAACATCTTTGCACAGGTAAAACTTAAAAATCATAAGCAATCATGATCAGATGACTCCTACAGGAGCAGTCTGATCTAGATCTACTCTGCAAAGGCATTTAAAATACATGCATATCTATGGTATGGGGTAAAGGCTTAACCCTTTCCTCCATAGATGCACCTTTCTATGCCTCTGTAAAAGTCACTTGTTGAAACCATTGATCCTTAGGAGCAAATGCTCTATTTATCACAATGGTTTCAATACTACACAATTCTAACATTTTCCTTTTCTCTAGTAAATGCTCCTTTTGGGTAGATTCATTCAAACAGGTTGGGTCTGAAAATAGCCTGTGGAGGAAAGGGTTAAGTTCAAGGTGTCATTATTTGAACATTCATTTTCATTCTCTTGCACAGAAAGTAAACCCAGGTTAGGTCTTGTAAGATACTCATGGTGTCATTATTTATTACATGAATATTCATATCGAGGGCTTGGTGCAAAACAAAGTGAAGGAGTTAGAATAGTTTTGCACCAAGCCCCGATATAGTAACGATCTAACGGGTATATCATTTGCTATTTTTCAGATCTCTTGCACATTCCGGGGAGCTGTGGTATAATGCCTACTACGAAGGCCTGGAATCCTAAACCACCTCTGATCTCGGTGATCCACACACTATGCATACAGATTTAACTTTTCTAATGGCAAAAGTTTTCATCTTCACTTATTGTCATCTGTTTTATGTGTCAGTGGAATTTCCGTCAAAGTTCCTCAGCCTTTCATCTGGATCCAAACTGTTTGTGACGGTAATCTCAGATTCACCCATGATAGCAAGCCCTGTGATTGGCTTTCCGGCGACATTGGAGATCGAAGAGTTAAGTCTACAAAACCTGCCTCAACTTTCAACTTATACTGTAATAAAAAATGAGCATCCAGCTATTACATATTCATGATGTAATTTCTAACATGAATATTCAACAGGGAAAGGCTTAATATTCATAAAGTCGGAGCTACAGTTAACCCATTACCTCATAGGCTATTTTTAGATCCAATCTCTTCGAAAAAATCTACCAAAAAGGAGCATTAACTAGAGAAAAGGATGTTTTTTTAATTTTGTTGTTTGAAACAATTGTGACAAATAGAGCATTTGCTCCTATAGGAGCAAATGCTCTATTTATCACAATGGTTTCAACAGGTGACTTTTGCAGAGGCGTCAAAAGGCGTCAATATGAGGGAATGGGTTAAGGGTGCGTACCCAAATACTAAAATCGTCATTTCTCCACCAAACCTTTATTGTGACCACTCTTTAGAATCGTCTCTTCGAGACAATTCTAAAGAGTATTCATAGTACAGGGTTTGGTGGAGAAATATAGGAGCTATTCCTGAAAATATTTAAATTTATGCATCTGATCTGGATCTCTGTAAAATCACTATTTCTTACATGAATATTTTAAAGAGACACAGGGTTAACCCTGTCCTCCATAAATACGCCTTTCTACGTAAAAGTTACTTCTTGAAACCATTGTGATAAATAGAGCATTTGCTCCTATAGGAGCAAATG
This sequence comes from Azorinus chamasolen, assembly GCA_963576725.1. NCBI lineage: Eukaryota > Metazoa > Mollusca > Bivalvia > Cardiida > Solecurtidae > Azorinus > Azorinus chamasolen. Next base: position 56,382,585 of record OY755253.1, on the reverse strand, counting down.
CTCTATTTATCACAATGGTTCCAAACTACAAAATTTTAAAATTTTCCTTTTCTCTAGTAAATGCTCGTTTTGGGTAGATTCATTCAAACAGGTTGGGTCTAAAAATAGCCTATGAGGTAATGGGTTAAGCTACTGCCTGTATCAGAGCTCCAGATAAGATGCCTAAATTAAAACATTTTCAAGGATAACTTTCTTATTTCTCCACCAAATCCTATGTTATAACCACTCTTTAGAATCGTCTCTTCCACCAAACCCAATGTTATGACCACTCTTTAGAATGGTCTCTTCGACAACAGGAAAGAAGATTTTAGTATTCGAGTACCTTTATCTGCTACTCTGCAGCATGAAGAGTCGAGAATTCGACCTTTTTTTATTGACCTCCCTGTTATCTTATTTATTCCTCCTGAATTATTTCCTTCTCAGATTAGGTGATGTGTGCTTTCTCTACATAGATAGAGAAAGTACCCTCTCACACCCTCTGTGCAGTTTCATCAACATTGACACTAGATTTGTGTACTGAAGATGAGCGCTCATCCAGCCTACTGTGATAGTAGTCATTGATAGATAATTTATTTTAGCCATCTCAAGGCACAACTGATTTTTATAAATTTATTTAAGCATGGATAATAAACTCTAATTTTCTGAAATATATATTTTTGTAATTGTCATGTTTGAGCATTTGAGAGAGGAACTGTTGTCTAAAAATTGATTGATTTTCAATTCTTCAGTCAATTTGATGTGTTTCTATATGTATTTTTTTGTATTTATTATAGTTCTAATTTTCAGCATGTTCACTTAACTTCAATTTCCTAATACATTTAACCCTTTCCTCCATAAATACTCCTTTCTATGCCCCTGTAAAAGTCACTTTATGAAACCATTGTGATAAATAGAGCATTTGCTCCTATAGGAGCAATTGCTCTATTTATCATAATGGTTTCAAACTACAAAATTCTAAACAATTTTCCTTTTCTCTAGTTAATGCTCCTTTTCGGTAGATTTATTCAAAGTGGATGGATCTAAAAATAGCCTATGGAGGAAAGGGTTAAACAGTGATTGTCTAAGTGATAAACAGCTTGGATCCTGATGAGATGTCTCATTTGGATCCAGGCTGTTTGCAAATATAGGATGTGGTTTAGCACTAAATATTTAAACTTTAACATGTTCTTGATTTCAATACAGTAAAACCTCTCTATAACGGCCACTAAATTATATCAAGTATTTTGTGTTAAAGGCAGGTGGCTGCTTAAAGCAAGGTGAAAGGAAAACAGAACGCTCCTATAGGAGCGTTCTGTTTTACTTTCACCTTGCTTTAAGCTGCCACCTGCCCTTAATACCAACTAATTAACACAATTTAGTGACCGTTAAAGAGAGGTTTGTTCATTTATTTGTCTATACTACCACTGCAAGGTAATATTTACTTGTGTGAGAGATGATACTGACCTGGATCCCATCATATGAAAGATCTTACCACTAAAATTATCACAAGTCCTAAATAGGTGATCTTACATGAGTGTTCATTACAAATTGTTTTTATGGAACTACAAGTAGTTTACTATAATGATATGACACGAGCTTTAGCAAGTGTAATATTCATTATAGTAAACGATTTTCATGAAACAATTTGTAATAAACACGTATTATGTGATAATTTATGATTTTCATGAAACAATTTGTAATAAACACGTATTATGTGATAATTTATGACTCAGAGGTCAAGATACGGTGCGTAACTTTAAACATTTTCAACAATAACTGATTAACTCCTTGATTTCTCCACCAAACCCTATGCTGTGGTCATAGTATAGGGTTTGGTGGAGAAAAAAGTAAAGTACCTAGTTATAGTCTACTTTCAGTCCGAATGATCGCTCAGCCGACTGTACATTTACTCCCCTGGTCATTGAGTCATTGGCCTACAATATCTAGCACTGCTAACATATGGCGCAATCATGCAGCCACAGTACCGGCAAGTGACCCTCACAGGTACCCATTTTAACCCCTGGGTGGAGAGGATGTGCGGGTGGGAGACACAGAAAAGCGTCTCTAAAATTTCCGGGAGGGACCGGGATTACAGAAAAGCGTCTCTGAAATTTCCGGGAGGGACAGGGATTTGAACCCCGGACCTCCGGACTGATAGTCAAGCGCGTTACCTCTAGACCACCGCCACCTGCAAAATGACAATTTTAGTATTTATCTGTAACTGTGCTACTATTGACACAATATCAGATACTGTATCATGTGACAATCCAGGCTATCATCATATTATGACAGCAATTATATAGTAAGTTCTAAGAAATGATGTTTACAACTTGGGATATATTAACCCATTACCTCATAGGCTATTTTTAGACCCAACCTCTGAATAAATCTACCGAAATGGGGCATTAACTAGAGAAAATGAAATTTTTAGAATTTTGTTGTTCTGTAGCCATTGTGATAAATAGAGCATTTGCTCCTTAGGAGCAAATGCTCTATTTATCTCGATGGTTTCAAAAATGACTTTACAGAGGCGTAGAAAGGCATATTTATGGAGGAAAGGGTTAAATTAACAATGGTTTTAGTTGTATGACCTTTCATAGGACAGGTCACTGTTTGTTAGTGTGGTTTATTTGTGTTAGGTTTTTTTCCTATTAAAATCTGTTTTAGACAATCTGCTCATTTTACAACTGAATAGATGATAAGCTTTTAAACAATGAATTCTTTCAAGTAGTTTTATGTCGTTTATGTATTAATTCTTTACATTTTGTTTGTCCTAATTTATATTTGTTTATTTTGTATTTACATCAGAACCTTTCTTTTCATGATCATTTTGAGGGCTTGGTGCAAAACTATTGTAACTCCTTCACTTTGTGAAGGAGTTACTATAGTTTTGCACCAAGCCCTCGATTTACTGATTAACCCATTCCCTCACAGGCTATTTTTAGACCCAACCTCTTTGAATAAATCTACCAAAAAGAAGCATTTGTTTACTAGAGAAAAGAAAAATGTTAGAATTGTGTAGTTTTGAAACCGTTGTGATAAATAGGAGCGTTCTGTTTTACTTTCACCTTGCTTTAAGCAGCCACCTGCCTTTAACACAAAATACTTAATATATAACTTAGTGGCCATTATAGGGAGGTATTGTGCATAATATTATTTGTTCATGTATTTGTTAAAAATCATTATGTATACTCAAAAGCAATAAAGATTTTTATTTAACCCTTTGCTTTATATTAACACCTTTTAATGCATTGGCAACAAAATAGACCCAGATCAGATGGTTCCTGTAGGAGAAGTCTGATCAGGGTCTGCTCTGTTTTCTTATGGAATGATATGGATTTGATTTTAGTTTCTGCCATTAATAAATGTTATAATAGCACATGGACAAACTGAATTAACATATCTATATTATCATACAAGCAAACAGAGCAGACCCTGATCAGATGGCTTAGGAGCCATCTGATCTGGGTATACTATGTTTGTAAAGGTGTGTTTATAGAGTAAAGGGTTAAGATTTGACTCCCATTTGCAAACAGCTTCGACACATACGAGACGCTCGGGAATTCGTTGCCTCATCAGGATCTAAACTGTTTGAAATTTCAACCAGAAGTTGTCAAAATTGCACCAGCTCATTAGTTTTTAGCTCGTCTGTTTCGAAGAAATCACGAGCTATTGTCATAACTCCGGTGTCCGCGTTGTCGTCGTTGTTGTCGTTGTCTAAAATCTTAACATTGACCATAATTTCTGTTTTTCATTTACAACCTTTATTCTTGGTATGGATGTTCATCTTGACAATGACGACAGACGAGCGTTGGCACCCACTTGCGGTGCTCTTGTTTCACAGCTTGTAAGAGGGAGTCAGTATCAACCATATCTCAGTCTCTATTTTTTCCTATATCAAGATGGGTAAATTTATTGTCTTAGTATTTCCTTTATTTTTAAAGTATTATACATATGCTATGTACTTTGTTTTTTTCTGTATTTAGCAGTGTTACTGCCTCTATTTCTACAATTTTCAATAAAATCTGTCCAAACATATGTGTTTTTATTATCTTTTTCCATTGGGGCATGGAAACTTGTTAGAATCAATTTTAGGGGAAAAAACGAATTACAGTGTAATTTCTTGACAACAACATGTATTGTGTCAAATAGTTTATTTCCCTAGTTTCGGTCTGTCTGTCCTGTCTATCTGTCAGTCTATCCATCCATATCTGTCCGTCTCTCCATCCATCTGTCTGACATAGATTGTGTGTTTGACCCAGCACAAAAAGAAATCTATTATTCCCATCCCTTGACCAATTTAATCTCATATTCTTTAAGTGGTCATTCTTTTGTTTTCGAGAAACACATCTGCCATTTTAGGTTGCAATGGTGGAAAGGCGTCCATCCATCTGTCTGTCCACACAGACTTAGATACATTTACACTTGACTGAGAATGTTGGCATTGGTTGTTCTCAATCTGTGATCATTTAAATATTTTGAAAATATCATTTGGAAATTATGCTGACAGATCTAAAATTACAGTAGAACCTGTCTTAAGCGACCATATATTAATTGGACACAGGAATCTTAAAAAACAGGTAGTTGCTTAATACAGGGCAAAAGTAATGAAGAAAACTCCTATAGGAGCTTTCTGCACTACTTGTGACCTGTATTAAGCTACCACCTGCCTTACAGATCCATAATTAGACCACTTTTTGATGGTCACTTAACCCTTCGCTTGCTGAATTTTAAAATACATTTCTCCTTCTTTACCCATGCCCTGTTGTATAATTACATATATCTTCAGTGTACAAGTATTCCGCTGTGCAATCACTGCTGCGGAGTGCACTGGTTGCACAATCAACTTGTAAATAGTACAGACCCTGATGAGACAGCTCCTGCAGGAGCTGTCTCATCTGGGTCTTCACTATTTACTGGTAGGTATATTGACGTGAATAGCAAGCGAAGGGTTTAGACAGCTTTTACTGTATTCTGCACTAGTTCAGGTCTCATTAACGGTTTACTTCATAAATACGCCTTTGCAAACACAGTAGATCCAGATCAGGTGGCTGCTGTAGGAGTCATCTGATCCAGTGGTCTGTTCAATTTGCTTATCACATTATAGACTGGTGTATATAGCTCCACTAGACTGGTGTATACGAGTCCACTATATAGGTTCACTAGACCTCGTATAGGTCCACTACACTGGTGTATATAGGTCCACTAGACTGGTGTATATATGTCCACTAGGTTGATGTATATAGGTCCACTAGACTGGTGTGTATATATCCATTAGGTTGATGTATATAGGTCCACTAAACTGGTGTATATATGTCCACTAGGTTGATGTATATCGGTGTACTGGACTGCTGTATATAGGTCCACTAGACTGGTGTATATAGGTTTGCTAAACTGATGTACATTGTATATAGGTCCACCAGTTTGGTGTATATAGGTCCACTACAATGATGTATATAGGTTCACTAGACTGGTGTATATTGATCCACTAGGTTGATGTATATCGGTGTACTGGACTGCTGTATATAGGTCCACTAGACTGGTATATATAGGTCCACTAGACTGATGTATATATGTCCACTAGGTTGGTGTATATCGGTGTACTGGACTGCTGTATATAGGTCCACTAGAATGGTATATATAGGTCCACTAGACTGATGTATATAGGTTTGCTAAACTGATGTACATTGTATATATGTCCACCAGTCTGGTGTATATAGGTCCACTACAATGATGTATATAGGTCCACTAGACTGGTGTATATTGATCCACTAGGTTGATGTATATCGGTGTACTGGACTGCTGTATATAGGTCAACTAGATTGATGTATATAGGTCCACTGGACTGGTGTACGTGTATATAGGTTCACTGGAGTGGTGTATGTAGGTCCACTAGACTGTTGTGTATAGGTCCACTAGAGTGGTGTCTATATGTCCATTGGACTGGTGTATATAAATCCACTAGGGTGTTCTATATAGGTCCACTTGATTGATGTATATAGGTTAACTAGATTGTTGTACATTGGCCCACTGGACTGATGTTTAAAAGTTCACTGGGCTGGTGTATATAGGTCCTCTGGAATTGTGTATATAGATCCACTGGGCTAGTGTATATAGGTCCTCTGGAATTGTGTATATAGGTCCACTGGGCTAGTGTATATAGGTCCTCTGGAATTGTGTATATAGGTCTACTGGGCTAGTGTATATAGGTCCTCTGGAATTGTGTATATAGGTCCACTGGGCTAGTGTATATAGGTCCTCTGGAATTGTGTATATAGGTCCACTGGGCTAGTGTATATAGGTCCTCTGGAATTGTGTATATAGGTCTACTGGGCTAGTGTATATAGGTCCTCTGGAATTGTGTATATAGGTCCACTGGGCTAGTGTATATAGGTCCACTGGGCTAGTGTATATAGGTCCTCTGGAATTGTGTATATAGGTCCACTGGGCTAGTGTATATAGGTCCTCTGGAATTGTGTATATAGGTCCACTGGGCTGGTGTATATAGGTCCTCTGGAATTGTGTATATAGGTCCACTGGGCTAGTGTATATAGGTCCACTGGACGATGCATATACATGTAGGTCTACTGGCATATACGTCCTCTTGGATGGTTATAAAATATAGTGCACAAGTCACCTTAATATTAATCTGACGTGTGAATAGACGGTGTTCTTCGTGAATATTCTTGTAAGAAATAATGACGTCATAGATATCAATTAGGCTAACTTATCATGATATATTGACACAGAAAATTTGGCCATGGTATAAACTGTAGCTTCAGATTTGTCTCATTCCATAAGCAAAAATTAGATCGTGATCGGGGACGGATCCTACATGAGCTGTCTAGCTGTCTAGGTCCAATCGTTTTGCACCCGCGTCAAAAAGTGTACAATGTATCTGTGAGGTGAAGGATTAATGTTTTATGAAAATATTTGTAAACGAAATTACGTTCAACAACCGTGGTATAAGATCACTATCCGGTTCTATAGCCGCAATGAATAGTCCAATGTTTGTCGACTGACACTGGAAGTGAGAGGTTCTGTTTACCGAAGGGATATTCCGTGTTTGAACGTTTCAAGGACTGCACCCTCAATGCTTTGTTAACATCTGGGTCCATGCTTATAAAGCTTTTAGTAGAGTCTGAGTTTCGTTCTCAAGCTTTTGATTGGTCAGATTTGAGTTCTCAAGCTTTTGATTGGTCAGATTTGAGCCAGAGGCTCAAATCTGACCAATCAAAAACTTGAGAACGAATTCAGACTCAACTAAACGTTTTATAAGCATGGACCCAGACTTTTAACCGTTTCAACCCTGAACTATGAGAGTGAAACAGCTCGTCAGTGTTTCACTATAGAGTCCACTCATAATGAAAGACTTAAACTAGCTAGAGGATTTTGAATGGCAAACAGTGCAGACCCGGATCAGATGGCTCCTGTGTCAGTCGTTTGATCATGGTCTGCTCTGTTTGCTTATGAAATTATATAAAAGATCTTACTATACAATTTCTACCAATATCTAAATATCATGTGTACATATGCCATTATAAAACAAGAGGGCCAAGATGGCCCTTAATCTCTCACCCGATTACCATAGCTTTAGGGTTTTTGCTGGGTAGCCCATGGGTAGGGCCAATATTGACCTTAGGGCCAATATTTGAACAATGTTGATAGTGGATCATGAGCAGTGGTTCTGCAGAACAAGATTTTCAAAGATTTAGTATATTGATTTTATCAAGACGATGATTCTGACCAATGAAGATTGGGCTAAAAATGCGCCCTCTAGAGTATTTTTTCTAAGATTTGACCTAGTGACCTACTTTTTATTCCCACCCAACCCATGATCACACTCAACCTTGATATCACCAAGACAAACACTCTGAGCAAGTTTGAGGAAGACTGGGCTAAAAATGTGGCCACTGGAGTGTAAACTAGATTTTTCTACGATATGACCCAGTGACCTACTTTTTGACCTCACATAACCCACTTTCAAACTTGTCCTAGATTTTATTAGGACAATCATTCTGACCAATTTTCATGAAGATTTGGCTATAAATATGACCTCTAGAGTGTTCACAAGGTTTTCCTACTATTTGACCTAGTGACCTACTTTTTAACCCCACATAACCCACTTTCAAACTCGTTTAAGATTTTATCACGACAATCATTATGACTATGTTTCATGAAGATTGGACAAAAAATGTGACCACTAGAATGTTCACAAAGTTGTTCTACTGTTTGACCTAGTGACCTAGTTTTTAACCCCATTTGACCCACTTTCGAACTCGTCCGAGATTTTATCAAGACATTCATTCTGACCAAGTTTCATGAAGATTGGACTAAAAGTGTGACCACTATCTAGAGTGTTCACAAGCAAATTGTTGATGACGCACGACGTACGACGGACGCCGGACATTCAAGTCTCCCAAAAGCTCACCCTGAGCTTTGCTCAGGTGAGCTAAAAATCAGTGGATGAATATTCATGATGTCATTTATTTTTTGTATTAACGTTCATCTGGTAAAGGGTTAAAGAGAGGGTTTGTTTCCATTTAACCAGTCAGATATAGTTTTGTTAATCTTACAGTTCATGGTACATGTAATTTGTTCTGCAGGAATGCGTTGTCCGTCCGTTTGTATAAAACCAGAATTTGAATAAATCATTTTGCCTTTAGTATGAGATTCGTAACTGTAGTTTCAATATCCCAAATTCATGTAAATAAAAGCACCTGTCATCAATCTTGATCCCGACGTCTCACAAGAATTCAAAATGTTTGATAAGTATACTATAAATGTTTAATTTGATAGCCAGACTATCACTGATCTAATATTACCGTACATTAGAATCTGTCCTAAGCGGCCATTCATTTATTGAACACAGGAATCTTAAAAAGCAGATTGTTTCTTAATGCATGGCAAAAGTAATGCAGAAATCTCCTGTCTGACTTACAGACCCATAATTACACTTCTTTCTTATGGCCGCTTAAGAAAGGTTCTATTGTATATAGGGTGTAATTCATTACATAGTTCTCTCCCTTCGTCCACGTTAATACCCAGTCCAGTGCACTTGTATACGCCAGCCCAGTGGACCTGTCTGTATGTCTGTCTGTCTACCTAGCTACATATAAGTCTGTGAGGCAGGTGGTAGCTTAATGCAGGTCAAAAGTAATGCAGAAAGCTCCTACAGAAGCTTTTTGCATTATTTTTGCTATGCATTAAGCAACCACCTGCTTCTGTTCAATAAATAAATGAACCGCTTAGGATAGGGTATACTGCACAGTCATCAATTCTTAACGTATATTTATCAGGTATATAACAGTGATAACAAGATGATAGTACACGGCAATTGTAATCAATTAAAGAGGAATTGTAATAATTGTAAATGTAGAAGTTGGAGTTGTAAACAAGTTGGACCCAGATAAAATGTCGCGTAGCTATAGATGTCTTCCATGAATACGCTTTTACAAACAGAGTAGACCCAGATCTTATATGAACCGTCTGATCAGGGTATTCTTTATTTGCTTATGAAATTATAACTGTTCCCACTGTGTATATATGTCACAGTAGAAATTGCGATTCAGGACAATCGTCGATTCTCCTAGGACAGATTGCGATCGCATTCTCTCCTAGGACAGACTCTGATCCTAATACATCGTAAGGACAATCGACGATTCTACTAGTACAGATTCCAATCACAGACTGTCCAAGGACAAACTGTAATTCTATCATGAAAATTTACAATTCTACTGGAAGAATTTAGATTATTATTTTTAAATATGACACTTTAATTCTTCTAGGAAAATGTACAATTTTACTAAAAGAAATTATTATTAGTGTTATATAAATTATGACACTTTAACTCTTCAAAGAAAATATACAATTTTACTGGAAGAAAATATCATTTTAAGATCACAAGTCTATATTCAAAACATGTCAACTAACACATAATTGTGAATGATTTAAAAAGAGGATCGGAGTTTGTCCTAGGAGAGATTGCAAATAAAGATCTAGGGACCTTCTAACCTAGTTACAAAGTAGGACCAAATGGGGGTCTTGAGCTGTGTCAGCGGGGTTTCGCACCCTGGTACCGCCCCGGTAGCTGTCCGAAGTAGTCAAGTTGACTGTTCTGATGGTTTGAAACGTAACTGAGTAAACGTTCTTTTTCTACCTTTTACCTATCGAATCTGCACCGTTTATTCTTGAATTGTTCTTTTCTTACTGTTCTATATTTTTCTCTTTATTACCTTCTTTTTCGTGTGCACCGTAGTGTCAATGTTGATGTCAGGTGCGGATTTAGAGGGGGGGGGGGGGCGTACGCCCCACTAACATTGCCAAAACAATTTTTAGTAATATTTTAGATCTATATACAGTAAAACCTCTCTATAACGACCACTAAATTGTGTTAATTAGTTGGTATTTAGAGCAGGTGGCTGCTTAAAGCAAGGTGAAAATAAAACAGAACGCTCCCTTAGGAGCGTTCTGTTTTACTTTCACCCTGCTTAAAGCAGCCACCCGCCTTTAAAACAAAATAATTGATGTTCATTAGTGGACGTTGTATGTACTAAAAAACAATAAAACAATGATTCTGTAGCTCTTTTTCAACATGTATTACAATCACAATATTTATTTATGTCATCAAACACAAAAATCTAAGCCCCCCCCCCCCCTTTCCAAAAACATTTCTACGCCCCCCCCCCCCCCCCCCCCCCCCACTAAAATCCTGGATCCGGACCTGATATTTTCCTCTTTATTATCTTCTTTTTCGCGCGCATCGTAGTGTAAGTGTCAATGTTGATGTAGATGTATATGCATTAACCCTTTATACATGTTCAGCATTCATGTAAGAAATAATGACATCATGAGTATTTATAAGCTTTATTATTACAATGTAATACTTTCAGGGGATTTTTTTGTTTTACAACAACTGTAGAATTTGGATAATCTCACGAGCAAACAGAGCAGACCCTGATCAGACGGATTCTATAGGAGTAGTCTGAACTGGGTCTACTATGTTTGAAAATGTGTGAAAACGCTTTTAAATGAGGGCAAGGGTTAAGCTGTCACATGTGTTTCTAAATATGCGTAGATCTAGTGATACAGTTTATAACAATTATAATATGTACAGTAAAACCTCTCTTAACCGGACGATAAATTTAGTATAAATATCGGTATTGGGGACAGGTGACAGTTTAATGCAGGGTGAAAGTCATGCAGAAAGCTCCCCTAAGAGCTTTCTGCATGACTTTCACCCTGCATTAAGCAGTCACCTGCCTAAAATATATAAATTCTTCTCTACTAGAATTCCGGTTAAGAGAGGTTTTAAATTTACTGTACGTATTGTAAATTTTGGAAGGGCCTAACTTTTACTTCGAGTTATCTCAAAGTTCAAGTTATCCGAGTTCGAGATATCAAAGTTCATCTGTAAATATTCATAGTGTCATTATTTTTAACATGAATATTCATTAGGTGTCATTATTTCTAACATGAATATCCATCAGATAAAGAATTAAAATACACATGTAGAATACTCGTCTTATATTACAATGTGACCGCTGAAAATATGTAAACACTTGAGATACAAATCTAACAAGTAAACCCAGAGGTGTCCATCAAGTGTCATGGTGTCAAGTGTCAACAGGGCACGAAAATACGGTCCAGCACGTCTGAATGGAATTAATTTTTAATGAACCTGGAAAAATATCTAGATCAATTCCTGAGGGCAACGTGAAAATACATTCATTAAAATACATTCAATGGAGATATTGAAGCCGTAACTGTTTGTCTATAGCGCTACTGCAGAAGAAATTCTTTACGCGATAAATCTCTTAACCATTCTTGTTCCCATGGTAACGAAATTTTATCTATCTACACTTGAAATCCCTCCTATGTTTATTTTTTGGCCAGGTGCTCTACTTCACGCTGGAGGTAAAAGGAACAGCTGTGAATGATAATCGGATTCTACAGTCCAATCATTGTTGAGTAGTAATTTCACGGCCTCGCCGTTTCTCGCTCCCCACGAGATAAAGCACACATCTCAAAGGAAAACGATAATAACTATCGAGGGGATCTCGAAACTGTGAATGTTTGAATAGATTGAGCACAAAGACGGCCATGTTTCGTGTCTTCGAAATTGAATAGTGTGAAGAACAGTATTTTATAACAGGATTTATCCGATTATGTGAAAAATCAAAGCACAACGGACGAATTCTGAGTACATGGAGTATTGTTCTTAGAATAAGAGTCCTGAAACACACTAAAAATCAAAATGGCGAAACGAAATCGGCTTGGATATTTGCTCGTTTTCGCCCTCGCTTTTTCTGTGGATTTTACCTCAGGCTCGGAGTACAGTACAAAAGTCCTTAACAGTGATAGTATGCAACATCATGGACGCTGTGAACCTATTCAAATCCCCCTGTGCAAGGATATTCAGTACAATGAGACGATTATGCCAAATTTATTATCCCATACGAAACAGGAGGATGCTGGAATGGAGGTGAGAACCAGTAAACATCATGAGCAGTTGTCATGTTATTGTTCCAGAGCCCTAGATAAGATGCGTAAATCAAAATATTAGCAAGCATAGATCCGTTATTTCTCCACCACACCGTATGATGTAATCACTATAGAGTCGTCTCTGAGAGACGATTCTAAAGAGTGGTCACAACATAGAGGTGACCATAGGAGATTTGTACGCACCCAATATCAATTGCCGTCAGTGACACTTCACACTATTGCACTACAGTACTTACTCCCAATATTTCCCAAAGCTGTCATCGCCTCCCACCTCCCCAATATAATTTTACCCTCACCCATCCCCCACCCAAATATCTGAACAATTGACAATGAACTCTCCGACCATGAAGGTAGAGGAGGGGGATTCATTGGTATACAAATGTCATTCGTCAACCCAATTGATAATGGTTGTTATTCGTTTTGATCTTTATTGTGGCAGATTTTTTGACATTTCATTTTCTTGTCTTTGTCACAAAATGTTGATTGGAAGATACATTGTCAAGCCGTTATGCCAAGTTTACATCTGCCCGGCGATGAATTTATGGCGCCCATAGAGTCATCATTAAAAAGCCATTTCCTTGCAGTCTCTGTACGTAGGCAGACAGTCACTGTATGAATTCACATGCGCTGCAGCCTCTGCCTTTTTTTCATTAAAATATATTGTACAAATTAAAAAAAAAATCGCAGGTCCACAGCCTGTAAATACAGGGTTACACTCATCTTACGATCTCCTCATATGGAGATACCGCCGATATTCAGGACACATGAAAATGTAGTCCAACTTTGAGGTTGCCACAGGATGTCCATGCTATACCCAAGAAATTGTACGTTAATCACATGGTCATCCTGTGGCAACCTCAAAGTGACCCCACGATGCCCGTGTGGGATATTGAGATTTCATTTATGGGTACATATTTATTTGTCTGATTATAGAAGATGGACCAATCCCGGTGGTCTTCGTATGGAATCCGCACAGGCTCCATACGATTGTTGTATTCAACCGAAGACTGCATTGTGACTGCAGGAAGATCGCACGATCTCCTTTCGGTCGCCGCTCAGTCATCGTACAGGTAAGCCCCAAGCAGTCTATACAAATTATTGTACGACAATCATGTACAATGTGCACATAAACATCGCAGCCCCATATCTTAGGATAATCGCAAACAAAGAAATCGTATAGTTGTGGCAAATGTAAACTTGGCATTAGCAGAGTTCCCAATTAACCCTTTCGTCCATAAATGCGCCTTTCTACGCCTCTGTAAAAGTCATCTGTTGAAACTATTGTGATAAATAGAGCATTTGTTTTCCAGCAGTTAGATGGTTTAGGTCCTAAACCCTTTCCTTCATTTAGCCCATTACCTCATAGGCTATTTTTATCTAGTCTGTTTCGAAAAAATCACGAGCTATTGTCGTTAAACTCCAGTGTCCGCGCTGTCGTCCGAAATCTTAACATTGAAATGACCATAACTTCTTCAATTTATCACTTACAACCTTCATTTTTGGTATGCATGTTCATCTTGACAATGACGAAATGCGAGCGTTGGCACCCGCTTGCGGTGCTCTTGTTAGACCCATTACCTCAGGCTATTTTTAGACCCATTACCTCATTATCATAGGCTATTTTTAGACCCATTATCTCATAGGCTATGTTTTCACCCATTATCTCATCTGTAGGCTATTTTAGACCCATTACCTCATAGGCTGTTTTTAGACCCAACCTCTTTGAATGAATCTACCGAAAAGGAGCATTAACTAGAGAAAAGGAAAATTTTAGAATTTTGTTGTTTGAAACCATTGTGATAACTATCTTAGCATTTGCTCCTATAGGAGCAAATGCTCTATTTATCACAATGGTTTCATAAAGTGACTTTTTACAGAGCCGTAGAAAGGCGTATTTATGAAAACGGTATAGTATGTAAACATGGAAATGGTATAGATTTGGTTCTACAATTTCTGCCATGGCCTACAGTTAGAACTGTGTTCATAATTCATTTGCCATCTGGAAAAAATCAGCTTATAAAATTTGATGATAAATGAATACTCATGATATTATATCTTTAACTGACCGGTGGAAATCATGTAGTTCCTTCCGGCTAGCGATTTCATATATATTGTACATCTTTCATTGTCTGGATAGATAATCATGCTGATCGTTCCGGTTAGTGATTTCATCCATGTGAATTGTGAAGCGCTTTTGAACGCACATATCCAGTGTGAAAAGAGCGCTATATAAATGTGGTATAATAATAATTATAATTATTTCTTATATGACATCATCTAACCAACCAATTTTGTGATTAACCCTTTATCTGACACCGTACGGTGTAAGCCTTTGCAAACAGAATAGACAAAGATCTGACAGCTCCAGTAGGAACTCCCTGAAAAGGGTCTGCTCTGTTTGCTTATGAAATGAAATGATAAAACATATTCTGCAGTTTCAAGAAAGGTACCCCTTGAGCTTGCAATCAATGTAGACTGGTCAAGATCATGTTAGATTAAATTATCATGTACTTGTAATGTTCTGCCAATTACTTGTTCAAAATATTCAGTCAAAGAAACATCTAGAAAAGTGTTGACCAAGTTTAATCTTTTAGTCTCCTTAAATACACATTTCTACGCCTTTGTAAACAAGAGTAGACACAGATCAGATGGCTTCTGTAGAAGCCATCTGATCAGGGTCTGTCCTGTTTGTGTATGAAATAATATAGTATACCTACAGTTTCTAGACTACTTTGGCCAAAAATTCCTGTGTCCATGTGCAATGATAAAAATTGAATTAATATTCATGATGGCATTATTTCTTTCACGAATATTCATGTAGTAAAGGTTACATATTTTAACCTTTAACCCATTACCTCATATTTTTAAACCTAACTTCATTGAATAAATCTAACGAAAAGGAGCATTTACTGGAGAAAAGGAAAATGTTAGAACTGTCAATTTTACCGAGTAGTTTTGAAACCATTGTGATAAATAGAGCATTCGCTAAGATCTATGGAGCAAATGCTGTACATTTAATTATCACAATGGTTTCAAAAAGATTTTACAGAGGTGTAGAAAGGGGTTTTATGGAGGAAAGGGTTAAATGTCATTATGAATGCATAATTATCGTCATTTACATGAGATATTTATCTTTTATACAAAACAGCACTCAGATAAGATAAACAGAACTCCAGCTTCTCAAGCTTTTGATTGGTCAGAATTGAGCCTTTGGCTCAAATCTGACCAATCAAAAGCTTGAGAACTCAAATCTGACCAATCAAAAGCTTGAGAACGAAACTCAGACTCAACTTATTTAGCTTTATAAGCAGGGACCCTGAACTCCAGATAAGATGTGTACATTAAAGCATTTTCAAGAATTACTCCTTTATTTCTCCACCAAACCCTAAGGCTATACTCTGACCCCTCTTTAGAATCGTCTCAAAAGGAGTTTGGTGGAGAAATGATGATTTTAGTAGTTTGGTACTCACCCTTATCTGTAGCTCTGACAGACGCCGTAAGCAGTAGAATCAGATCTATATATTATTTCTTAGAACTCTTTCCTCCATGAAGATTATTGTGTAAGAAATAATGATATCATGAATATTAATTAGTTTAGTTTAGTTTATTAATTAGTTTAGTTTTGATTATTTAATACAAGGAGAAACATATCCTCACCTGAATAATTTTTGAATACTGCCCAGGGTATGTGATTTATACAGACCTAAACGTCCACAAAGTTTATTCCGACTGCTTTATGTAAAATGCAATTTATTTAGAAACTTATAGCTCAAGGACACAGGAAATTTTGGGCCTGTAAAATAATCTCTATGTATCATTTATAAGCAAACATATAGCGCGGCAGACCCTGATCAGATGGCTCATGCAGGATTTGGTTCTACTCTGCTTGCGCACATGTATTTATTTATAAATGGAATTAAGTGTTAGCCCATTACTCCATAGATTATCATATACGATATATATAATACCTATAACCCTTTCCTTCATATAAACGCATTTTCATGCATTTGTTAACAGAGTAGACCCAGATCAGACGGCTCCTTTAGGAGCCATCTGATCAGGGTCTGCTCTGTTTGATAATGGCATAAATTTGACAGATCTGTCAAGTTTTGTTTATAAGATGGCTATAATGGTCGACCTTACATATTTCCTTTTAACTATTTTGACCATGGATGTTTAGTAGGTATTGAAATTTGTAATAAATATAGAACGGGGAAAGGGTTAAAGTTTTAATCAATGTCTTTGCAAACAGGGAAGACCCAGATCAGTTCAACTGTTGGCAGCTGTAGTTTTCTGTTTGCAAAGGTGTGATAAGAGACATTTCTACCTGGTATCGGGTATACCCACTGGTTCAGTTACTATTAAATCTTTTTACACACTGGACATCAATGATGTACAATAACAATTTATGTTGTTGTTAATTGAATCAAAATGTTGCCCCCAGGCTAGTGTTGGGGAATGCAGTGTGACATGACAAGATATCTTGGTTTGTCACTGGGCCGTTTCTGTACTGATTGTATTTGTATTTCGTGTCCTCAGCTGAAAGTGTAGACAGCTACATTTTTTATTTCCCAGTATTTATAGCTTGACAGACATATTTTCGCAAACATTAAACCCAGATCAGACAGCTCCACAGGGCACATTAGGAAAAAGTTCAGTTTAAATCTCCTTAACCCATTCCCTCATATTGACGTCACTTTTGACGACTCTGTAAAAGTCACTTTGTGAAACCATTGTGATAAATAGAGGGAGCAAAATGCTCTTTTTACCACAATGGTTTCAAACTACAAAATTCTAAAATTTTACTTTTCTCTAGTTAATGCTCCTTTTCGGTAGATTTATTCAAAGAGATTGTAATGCTCCTTTTCGGTAGATTTATTCAAAGAGATTGTATCTAAAAAATAGCCTGAGAAAAGGAAAATTTTAGAATTTTGAAGTTTGAAACTATTGTGATAAATAAAGCATTTGCTCATACAGTGATTTTTTTACAAATTTTCTTGCAAGAGTCCTGGGACTCGATAAACAGCGAGTCTGCGAGTCCCCAAACTGAAAGAATGAGTCCAGATTTTAATATTCTATGAAAACACATTAAAGCACCCAGTCAAAGGTATTTATAAGACTGTACTTTTCATACTAATAGCTGATGAAAAACTGGGTATTGATAATAATTAAGATATACTTCAAAATTAAATTTTGTTAGAAATTTCAATGCATTATTGGGTCTCTCATAATTTGAAACTTTACAGATCTACATGATACATGTACTTGCATTAAACTTTTGGCTATTTCGGGGGTATTCAAGTACATGTATGTAGTATTTCGGTAAGTCATGTGACCAGAATTTTATTACAGAACCCTAATAAATTTATTTTTTCGAGGGCTTGGTGCAAAACTATAGAATAGTTTTCCACCAAGCCCTCTATTTATTGTGTTAATATTATTGTGTTTGTATTTTCAGGTACATCAGTTCTTCCCGCTGGTAAAGGTACAGTGTAGCAAGCAGTTACGCTTCTTCCTGTGTACCATGTACGTGCCTGTGTGTACAGTGATTCCAAATGCCATACCCCCCTGTCGGTCCTTGTGTATTCAGGCAAGGACAGGCTGTGAGTCTCTCATGAACAAGTTTGGCTTTGAATGGCCTGCAAGTCTCAGTTGCCAGAAGTTCCCAGTGTCGGGACTCTGCGTGGGTGAGAATAAAACCGGACAGGAGCCACCAATCCAGTCAACGACACGGCCAGTACCAGTGAAAACAACAGCTCGTAACATCTTTGGCGATCTGTTCGAGTGTCCAAAGAAGCGAGCAGTTCCAGAGGGATATGATTACGAGATACGTATAGGAGATCACCTGTTGAAGGACTGTGGTGTCCCATGCAACAATAAATTCTTCTCTCCGGGAAAGCGTCACTTTGCACGCCTGTGGATTGGAATCTGGGCATTTATATGCCTAGCATCCACTCTCTTCACGGTGCTGACATTCTTGATAGATATGCAGAGGTTTCGTTACCCTGAACGCCCGATCATCTTTTTGTCTGGATGTTATTTCATGGTTGCTCTCGCCTATGTGATTGGATTTTTCCTTCAGGACAGCTATGCCTGCAGTCGATTCAGACACAAAGAGCCGGAATTATACTTTACGGATAAATTAGTAACGCAAGGAACGAAAAAAGAATGGTGTACAATTCTGTTCATGTTGCTGTATTTCTTCAGTATGGCTTCTTCAATATGGTGGGTCATTTTGACTTTAACCTGGTTCCTTGCAGCTGGCATGAAGTGGGGACATGAGCCTATTGAAGCAAACTCGCAGTATTTCCATTTAGCAGCCTGGGCCGTGCCTGCTATGAAGACTATTGCAATCTTAGCCATGGGACAAGTTGATGGTGATGTTCTAAGTGGCGTCTGTTTCACTGGAATATCAGACGTTGATGCCCTCAGGGGGTTCGTTCTGGCCCCTTTGGTTGTGTACCTTATCATAGGAACCTCTTTCCTTTTAGCCGGGTTTGTTTCTTTATTCAAGATTCGCACCATCATGAAGTCGGATGGAACTAAAACCGACAAACTTGAAAAATTGATGGTTCGTATCGGAATATTCTCAGTCTTGTATACTGTACCGGCCACCATTGTGATTGCGACGTATTTCTATGAACAATCAGGTCGTGAGAATTGGATGCAGACGTGGTGGATAGATGATTGTAAGAAAAACAAGAATCAGTACATGTGTAAAGACTTCCCTGACTCTGTTCAGAAGCCGGACTTTAATGTGTTTATGATTAAGTATCTGATGTCAGTCATCGTTGGCATTACCTCAGGGGTGTGGATATGGACAGGAAAGACTCTAAACTCCTGGCAGCAATTTTATGCTAAAATATTTAACCCACCAAAGTATGCGCTTCGGAACCATGAGGCTGTGGTTTGAGCCGGCCTGAAATTGCCGTTACTCTGTGTACATAGAACCAAATAAAAACAGATAAAAAGTGATTCTTAATGGAGATGTGTTGTGTTCCCAAGCGTTGTGAACCAGGCATAGATACATGTATAAGGAACACAGGAGCTGATTGGTGTAGACAAAATGAAAGGAGGAAAATTGGAAAAATTATGTGTATGAAATTGACAGGCATAAGTATCCAACGTGTGGTGATGACTACACCTAGCAGGACTTTCATGAAAAGTCACCTGAACAAATGGTTAATAATAACAGAGACGCGTAAATTTTTACGATTATCTCCTTATTCCTCCATGAAAACCTATGTTTTGACCACTTTTTAGAATCGTCTTGAAGAGACGATTCTAAAGAGTGGTCACAACATGGGGTTTCTAGGAGAAAAGACGATTTTTAGTTTTTGAATATTTACATTCATTTATGACTCTGTTGATAACCAAAGTATTATACGGCCAGTTAGGATTTTGATTGACACATCAAACGGTGAAGAAGTTCACTTGTCAACATGATGTCCATGAACAAAAATGTGGCACACCAATTTAGCATTACACAACAAAGTGATGGGTGAATTGTGTGAGTGGAGAAATGGTGCATACATGTACGTGAATTACAAGATAACGAAACCACCGAGAATAGGATAATATTTATGGGTAAGAAAAAAAACGGTGAACAGTCGGGTATGAGAGGGCGTTGGGAGTCTCTCTGTAAAAACATTTGCAGCTGATTATAATAATAGAACAACAGTATTTTGGAATACAAAATTTAGTGAACAAGGAAAGGTGGCTGACTTTTATTAAAAGTTTTTTAACTCTTCGCGCTTCTGAGGAATTTTGCGATTACTCGTGCAAACAGTTTTGATCCTTGTGAAAAGGCCGTGTCAAAATAACTTAGCCTTGTCAGGATCAAAACTCTTTGAGACTTTGATACACCATGACTTTGACTGTCTGCAATTTTTATGTGAGTCAAAGAATGTTTGACTTCCAGAAATTGCGAGTTTGCAGCAGAGAGAATAAATTTGCAGACGATAATTGAATAGCGTGCGGAGTTAAAAAACTGACTAGGCACATTGTCGCTTTGTGTATAACCCTTTGCCCTATAGAATTGCCTTTTCACACCTTTGCAAACAAAGTAGACCCAGATCAGACAGCTCTAGTAGGAGCCATCTGATCATGATCTATTTTGTTTGCTTATGAAGTAAACACAGATTTGAATTTACATTTTCTGTGGTAACCAAAAATTCATTTGTTCATTCATTGGCCCTTATAAAAAAAATCGTAATGTATTCATGATGTCATTATTTCTTCAGATGTCCAGATGTCAGATGAGGTGCATAAATTAAAATATTTTCGAGAAATAACTTCTTTATTTCTCCACCAAAGTCAATGTTGTGACCACTCTTTAGAATCATCTCGAAGAATGGTCACAACATCGAATTTGGTGTAGAAATGACGATTTTCGAATTTAAGTACGCACCTTTATCTGTTGCTCTGTTTCGTACGTGAATATCATACGGTAAAGGGTAAGAAATCTGACTAAGGCACAGTGTTGCATAGTGTGTAACAAGCAGCATGGCCTTTCGCCTGTACAGATATATATTTTAGTGAAAAAATGTGAATAGATTTTTCATTCTCATCCATTTTATTTGGATTTTACTTTATGTGTGTATTTATATATAGGCCCAGAATCAACAATGTGCTGTATGCTTGGTTTTCTCTCGATTCTGGAAGTTCAGTACTTCTTTTTGCAGCAGAGCTGTGGATGAGTTGAAGACAAAATCTCTTACAGGGACCTAGATAGTGATGGTTCAGATAAGATGTGTAAATTATACCATTTTCAAGAATACCACAGCTACAGATAAAGATGAGTACCCAGTTTCTAAAATCGTCATTTCTCCACCAAACCCTGTACTGTGACCACTCTTTAGAATCGTCTCTTCGAGACGATTCTAAAGAGTGGTCACAGTATAAGGTTTGGTGGAGAAATAAAGGAGCTATTGTTGAGCATGTTTAAATTTACGCATTTTATCTGGAGCTCTGATGTCATCTTTAGTTCATGACCGAACCCTATGTTGCGACCATTCGTTAGAATCGCCTGGAAGAGACTATTCTAATGAGTGATCATTCAAAATATAGGGTTTGGTAGGGGAATGACGATTTAAGTATCTGAGTACGCATATTTATCTGTTTGAAGTATAGCTCCAGTATTTCGCCACCAAAGCATATCTGTGAACACTCTTTAGAAAACTTTTTAAAGACAATTTAATTTAAGAGTGATCACAACTTGTGGTTTGGTGGAGAAATGACAAGTTTTTTGTACTCAAATACGAACCCTTTATCTTTTGCTCTTCAAATATTTTGTCTGGATTTCCATATTTTGTCTAGATTTCCTAACTACACTAATTCTACATCTCTGTTTGGCAGTATCTTTTATTTCAGGACAGCAAAACTATTGTAGCTACATGTAGTATACTTCATTTTGGCAAATCGTTGCTTTACAAACAGTGAAGATCTGGATGAGTTGCTAAGTGATTTGATATTGTATTATTATGATAAACTGTTTGTACATGTGCATGTCCCTTTGCTCCATGAATATTCAAATAAGAAATGAGTTTACACATTTTGTGTGAATGAAGCTTCGCTCAGGAGGCTAATGGCTTACGGACATGCATTCAGAGGTCCAGATAAGATGCGTAATTTAAAACGTTTTCAATAAAAACTTCTTTTTTTCTCTCAACCGAACCCTCTGTTGTGACCACTCTTTAGAATCATCTCAAAGAGATGATTCGAAAGAGTGGTAACAACATACAGTTTGGGTGGAGAAATTGTAATTTTAATATTTGCGTACGCACCTTCATCTGTAGGTTTGTGCACTGCAGTAGTTTCTTGCACTGAATCTTTGATGTTCCTTGAGTCAGGGTTTACCCTAATCCCTCTTTCGGAGTCTTTCCATCAATTTGCAAAGCTGGAGAACTCGGTTTGTCACCATTTTGTCAGGGGCGCCACTCCAAAGGGGATGTTTTACCCCAACTATGCTATTAAAGTATTAGACTATCCAATCTCCCCCTTTCAATTTTGTTGCTGAAAAACTTAGTTTGGCACCATTTATACAGATCTGATATTTCTGATATAGATCTGATTCTACAGTTCTTGTTTAACACTTTCCGGGCTTTCTCCTCATATTGACGACTTTTGACGACTCTGTAAAAGTCACTTTGTGAAACCATTGAGATAAATAGAGCATTTGCTCCTTTAGGAGCAAATGCTCTATTTATCACAATGTTTCAAACTACAAAGTTCTAAAAATTTTCCTTTTCTCTAGTTAATGCTCCTTTTTGGTAGATTTATTCGAAGAGGTTGTATCTAAAAATAGCCTATGAGGTAATGGGTAAATGAAATTATAATAGATCTGACTCATGAGCTACTACTCATATCCAATCAGCATGTGTATACATGTATATTGAATTACAATATTCAGAAAAGAAAAGGTGCATGATGTCATTAATTATACATGAATATTCAACAGGGAAAGAGTTAAGACTGACAATGAAATAGCAGGTAATTAAGACCCTGATCTTGCTGCTTCTGACGTTTGATCTGGGTCTGCACTATTTGCCTAAGTTTGTCTTACGGAATACTTCCAAGTAATTGGGGTCTATGAATAATGTTCAGGCTGACGCTGGCATGAAGGAGGAACTGGAATACCATGAGCCAGAAGAGTGTTAGATTTATTGATTGTTTCAGCAGACTCTGACTAAGCTATGGAAAGCGGTACGGCTGTCGGGAGTACACGCTGCTAACGGGTCAATACACTGGCAGCCTCTGAATGGAAATCCTTCAGCTAGCAGGAAGCATACTGAGTAAAGATATTGGTTGTAACGTGTGTCAGACGCTGTCTGCTTCAGATATGTTTGCTGAGGTCCAGATAAGATGCGTAAATTTAATCATTTTCAGGAATAACCCCTTTATTTTTCCACCAAACCCTATACTGTGACGACTCTTTAGAATCGTCTCTTCGAGACGATTCTAAAGAGTCGTCACAGTATAGGGTTTGGTGGAGAAATAACGATTATATTACTTGGGTATCTGTAGCTCTTGAGTTGTAATTTTCAAGATGAGATTTTTTTGTTTGCTTTTTGTACGTTTTAAACTATTATCACAGAAAATCAAAGTTTCTATTTCATATTGTTGTTTGGGTCCTGATCCAAACCTGTAGTTATCTATATCCACACGGCTTACATTCAGCGCTTTTCAACAGATATAACATTGCTTTATCGGACTTTATTCACCGTCCTCCGTCCATGCACAGTGTTATTTTGGTAACAATGAAATCTCATCATTCATGGCGACAGTTTATTGACATAGGACTAGGATAGCTAGCATTATTCAAAACCCAGTCATAGCTTTGAACATTGATTGCTTGACGTAGGCCCTTCTACTGTTAACACTGAAATTTAGCTGTTCCAAATCGAAGGGAAAATTTAACTGGTTCAGTTTACGTAGGTTTTTATCATAGCGTATTCTCAAATATCAGATTAACCCTTTATTTCATAAATACGCCTGTCTACACCTTTGCAAACATTGTGGACTAAGATTAGACGGCTCCCATAGGAGCCATCTGATCCGGGTCTGCTCTGTTTGCTTAATATGAAATAATATAGATATGACTCTACAGTTTTGCCACAGCCAAATTTTACTGTGCTTATACTTGTACGCTAGTTTAAAAATGAATCTAATTAATATTCATGGCATTACATGTGTTATATCTGACATGAATAGTCATGGAGAAAAGAGTTAACCTTTTCCCTGTTCTATATTTAGGCCAAATTTCAATACCTACTGAATATTCATTAACAAAACAGAAAGAAATATGGTAGGTGGAATATTGTAGACATTTTAGAAAGTAAAGGAACATATCTATCAAATTCTTTTAGCAAACAGAGCAGACCCTGATCAGACGGCTCCTCTAGGAGCCGTCTGATCTGGGTCTACTCTGTTTGCAAATGCGTGAAAACACGTTTATATGAGGGAAAGGGTTAACCCTTTCCTCTATAGATACGCCTTTCTACGCTTCTGTAATAGTCATTCCTGGAAACCATTGTGATAAATAGAGCATTTGATCCTGTAGGAGCAAATGCTCTATTTATCACAAGGTTTCAAACTACAAAATTCTAAAAAAAAAAAAAATTCCTTTTCTCTAGTTAATGCTCCTTTTCGGTAGATTTATTCAGTGATTGGATCTAAAAATAGACTGGGAATGGGTTAAACATTTTTAGTAGCAGATTTATCTGCACTATTTACCTGAGTTTGTCCGAACATAATTACATGTATTTTACACATAGTTCTCAATTGATTTTTTCGATGGTCTCTACATTTTGAAGTGGATAGTTTTCTCAAGCTGTAGTATAATGTTTAAGTAAACACTCTGTCAGATATGCTTTGTCATTTATCCCAGTTTTACTTCATACAGGAATTTGTAGAATTGAGAAGGTAGTAGGGATATATTGAAAAAGCCTAAACCCTTTTCTCCATGAATATTCATGTAAGAAATAATGATGTCATGAATATTTATTAGCTGAATTTTTATAATGGTATAATTACGTGTATGTACAAAGGGAACAAAGATTCAGATTGGATGGCTCTATTTATCACAATAGTTTCAAAACGACACAATTCCAAAAAAATTCCTTTTCTCTTGTTAATGCTCCTTTTCGGTTGATTTATTCAAAGAGGTTGGATCTAAAAATAGCCTATGCAGGAATGGGCTAAAGATATCATAATAGATCTGACTCTATGGTTTCTACCAATACCAAAAATCTTTTTTGTACAAATGCCATTATTAAAGAAATTAAGCTAATAAATATTCATGATGTCATTATTTCTTACATGAATATTTAACAGGGAAAGAATAAAGGGTTCAGCAAGCTTATAGGCAATTTTAAGACCCAACCTCTTTGAATGAATCTACCAAAAAGGAGCATTTACTGGAGAAAAGGAAAATTTAAGAATTGTGTAGTTCTGAAACCATTGTGATAAATAGAGCATTTGCTCCTATGGAGCAAATGCCCTATTTATCGCAATGGTTTCAAAAAGTGACTTTTACAGAAGCGTAGAAAGGCGTATTTATGGAGGAAATTTAAACAGTTACATTATGAATAAGCCTTTCTATGTCTTAAACAGTTACATTATAAATAAGCCTTTCTACGTATTTGCAGATAGAGTAGACCCAGATCAGGCGGCTCCTGTAGAAGCGGCCTGATCAGGGTCTGCTCTGTTTGCTTGTGAATGAAAAGGATATAGATATGATTATAGTTTCTGCAATGGCCAAATATTTCTTTGTTGATGTACCATTATACATGTAAAACTTCAACTTATTAATATTCATGAGGTCATCATTTGTTTCATGAATATTCATAGAGTAAACGGTTAAAAAACTTAATTACAGTCACTTTCAGAAGGTAGAGAGAAGAAGAAAAAAAAAGAAGGAAACGTAAAAAGACATTTCGAGGGCTTGGTGCAAAACTCTTCTAACTCCTTCACAAAGTGAAGGAGTTAGAATAGTTTGCACCAAGCCCTCGATTTTGTCCTTTATTATCTGATAAAGCAGCATTAAACTGTCTACAACTATCATAATTGCTTTGTGTAATGTAATCGCCAGCCAGCGAAATTAGCATAACATTATTTCCGTAGGGGTCCCCGGAGAAGAGATATTATGAAGTCTAAAGTTTCAATTTAGGTGACATTATCGTGTAATTTCCCCTCCAAGGCCTTTGTTCACCTAAACTAGGAAAACCGGGTTATAGTTTCATTGGGATAGTCATGTGGACTGTACGTAAACTGTGGTCCGGTACACGATGTTGTGGTAATCAAATTCACCCTTTGCCAGAAACTAGAACAATGACTCAAACTAGAATATGATAATCAAACAGAGCAGATCCAGATGAGATAGGTCTTACAGGTAACAGGATCGGTCTGATCTTGGTATTCTCTGTTTGCAAACTGTTTCTGTTATGGAAACTGCAATGATAATATTATCTTAAACATGCAGAACAGTAGGGAAACTGATCTGTTCTGGGTCTGCTCTGCTTGCAAAGATGTTGAAAGTAAAAAGTGTTGTTGCCTTTGCAAAAAGAATAGACCCTGATCATACAACTCAGGATCTGCTCTGTTTTCTTATAATAATGCTTATGATATAGATATAATTTCTGCCATGGCCAAAAATTCCTGTGACTGTGTGCTATTATTACAATTTACAAATTTATCTAAGTACAATCATGTATTGTTATACTGGTATTCGTGATGTCATTAATTTTTTACATGAATAATCATGGAGGAAAGCGATTAAGCAACCACCTATTTACATAATGCAAGAAGTTCCTTTAACCTTTTCCTTCATATAAACGCCTTTTCACGCGCATTTGCAAACAGAGTAGACCCAGATCAGATGGCTCCTATAGGAGCCATCTGATCAGGGTCTGCTCTGTTTGCTTATGGCGTAATGAAGATCTGATTCTAATAATTTCTACCTGAGCCAAAACATCCTGTGTACATAATGTCGAGGGCTTGGTGCAAAACTATTCTAACTCCTTCACTTTGTGAAGGAGTTAGAATAGTTTTGCACCAAGCCCTCGATATGCCTTTATGAAAAATCGGTTAATAAATATTCATGATGTCATTATTTCTTACATGAACATAATAAACAGGGAAAGAGTTACAAAATGTAATGCCCTCTTTAGCATTTATTAGAGATAATAGGTTATATATGTGAATTGGATAGTGGCTATCTAATCTATAAAGAAGGTGTCTGATTTGGTTGGTACTTTATGTTGAAAACATCAAAGGCCGGGTGAAACAGATTACCCATGTGCGGTGTTGTATTTGTATGTGATGCCGTCAAACTTTTATCAGTCAAATTGGCAGTGTTGTAACTATTAAGAGAAATGGGGGGAATAGAAAGGCGAATTAAGTACAAACAGTGTTTGGGCCAAAACTCCAAATGCACTAAATTACAATAGTCAAGTCTGTTTTAAGCTCCTTTGATAAAACGCTGAAGGATACTTGATATAGACGATTTATGCTTTTGCAAAAACTGAGTAGACCCAGATCAGCTGTGTTTCTTTATAGAAAGATATACATACATGTATGGGTATAATCCAACTGTTTCTGCTATGGATAAAAGAATGATTGTTCTTAAGCCATTGTAAGAAGTTATTTATTATCTGAATTTTTATAATGTAAACATTTCGGGGAATTCTTTTGCTTTGACAAAAACTAGAATCAGATCTATATAATGTCAAAAGCAAACGGAGCAGATCCTGATCAGATGGCTCCAATAGGAGCCATCTGGTCTGGGTCTACTCTGTTTGCAAAAGGTGTTGAAAAGGCATTTATATGAAGAAAAAGGTTTGATATTTATTCTTAAAGGAACTAGATAAGGGTTAAAACACGTTAAAGGTGATATGCACTTGAGATCAGTACCGCTGGATATAAAACGGGACTTGTAATAAAGTATTTCATTTTTTGTGTGCATAATAAATAGTTTCTGTCAGTGCACATAATAACACACCCTGCTTTGCATATTTTTTTGTAGTTGGTTGTACAATAGAAGTATTTCATAAGATTTTTATTTGGTAAAGAGTTCATCAGTAGTAAAGGGCAAGTCCATTTTCCGCCAATGTACTTAAAAATTTGCAGCATGCATAGTCATGTAAAAATAATGACAAGATGAACACAGAGCTTCAGATAAGGTGCGTAAATTAAAGTAGTTTCAAGTGTAACTTCTTTATTTCTCCGCCAAACCCTATGTTGTGACCACTCTTTATAATCGTCTAGAAGAGACGATTCTTAAGAGTGGTCACAACATAGGGTTTGGTGGAGAAATGACGATTTTAGTATTTGAGTCACACAGCTTTATAATCTGTAGCTCTGTAAATACTAATGAGCTGAATTTTGATAATGGTGTCGTGAAACAAGGGACTTTTATGACAATGGTAGATTATGGAAATCTGATCTGTACTGTTCATAAGAAAACACATCTGATCTGGGTCTACTCTGCTTGCGAAGACATTACAGGGCGTTTCTATTGGGTAATAGGTTAGGTAAACCTGCTGTTTACTCCCGTTGGTTTATTTCTGTGGTCACTTTAGAGAAATAATATTGTGCAGCATTCAAATCCAAACCATTGTTGTCATGGTGACAGTTTTGACACTAAGACGTAGCTTGCCAATCTGCCTTGAGGGACTGTAGATGTACAAAAATATTATTACAACAAACAATAAATTGTGAAAATCCAGGTTTAGCAGTCAGACAGGTCTGGCAGACAGTTTAATTGAAACTGACGTTTATAGCCCAAAGGCACGTGAACGCTTTAGCCTTTAGTCAGTTGAGCAAACACTTGTCAGAAAATTCCTATGTACATTAATTCTAAATATTTTTTTTGTCTTTTATTTCTTTTCATAATTAGGATCAAAGTGTCAAGGTGTGTGGATTTGTGATAAAGAATTGAAATTTCACAGCAATTCATCTGGATCCAAACTGTCTGTCACAAATTTGCCATATTGTGGATCTTGTTAACCCTTTCCCTGTTGAATATTCATGTAAGAGGTAATGACATCATGAATATTAATGAGCAAAACTATTTTAAAGCATGATTAACAAAGGAATTGACTGGCAGAAAGTAGAGAGTCGGATCTACATACTTTTGTAAGCAAACGGAGCAGACCCTGGTCAGGCAGCTCCTACACTGTATGTGAGTTGCATGATCTGGATCTACTCTGTTTGCAAAGCCATGAAAAGGTTTCTATGAGAAGGAACAGTTCAACACCAGGGAAAGGATTTAAAATGAAATTTAAATGTAAATCAAATGGTTAGTGTAAGATATGGTTAGTGAAAAAACTATGGTTCGTAATCATACTACATGTTACATTGTAGATCCAAACTGATCAGCATGTTGATGTTATAGAATTTTCAAAATTCCAACTACATTTTGTACATGCAATACATTTACCCTTCTTATATGCCATTTTAGCCTTTTTGAACAGCGTAGATCCAGATTAGACATATCCTGTATGAGCTGTCTGATCAGGGTCTGCTCTGTTTGCTGATGGAATAATATACAGTTTTTGCCATTATCATAAATCCCCCCTTATTCCTGATGCTAATATAAATAAATCTGCTAATTTATATTCATGATGTCATTGTGTCATGAATATTCATGAGGCCAGGGATAAATCACACTGAATTTAACCCATTCCTCCATAGGCTATTTTTAGACCCAACCTCTTTGAATGAATCTACCCAAAAGGAGCATTTAATAGAGAAAAACTAAAATTTTAGAATTTTGTAGTTTGAAACCATTGTGATAAATAGAGCATTTGTTCCTATATAGGAGCAAATGCTTTATTTATCACAATGGTTTCAAGAAGTGGTTATTACAGAAGCGTAGAAAGTCGTAAGGATTAATCAATGTTTACCTGTACATATCACTAGTTACGCAGATAAAAAGATACATTAATTCTTTGTAGATACAGAAAAAGATACATTAATTCCTTGTAGATACAGTGCTTCAGATAAGATACATGAATTTAATCATTTTCAGAAATAGGTCCTTAATTTCTCCACCAAACCCTATACTGTCACTACTCTTTAGAATCGTCTCTTCGAGACGATTCTAAAGAGTGGTCACAGTATAGTGTTTGGTGGAGAAATAAAGAAGCTATGGTTGAAAATGTTTAAAATTTACACACCTTATCTGATAGACCTCGGATAATGGATAGAGGATGAAAGGGCTGAATTATCAAGTCATTTTCTTTAGCAATGAGGACCTGACAGTAGAGTGACAAGTTTATATACAAGTTTGTTTGGTGAATTTGAAGAAAGATCACATGCCAATCGAGGAAAGATAAGCACTGCACCAGTCAGTCATTTTTTTTTTTTAAATGAAACAATTTTTTGGTTCAAATTCACTGTAGATGCTTTTAATGTTTTGCACCGACAAAAACAACAACAATTTCTTTGTAGCAGAAATAACCCTTTACTCTATGTATATTCATGTAAGAAATTATGAATATTTGAATTATTTGTCGTAATGGCATACATGTATGAACAAGCCCATTTTGATTCAGATAGAAACTGTAGAATTATGTATACATGTATATTATACCATAAGCAAAAAGAGCAGACCCTGATCAGACGGCTCCTACAGGAGCTGTCTGATCTGGGTCTACTCTGTTTGCTAAGATATATTTGTGAGGGAAATGGTTAAGCTTGAAACTAAGTTACGCATCACAATTTGATGTTAATTGCAGTTCTTTGTTGTCAGGAATACGTGTTGAACAAATTACAATGTTTTATTGTGTGTGTTTTTTCCCCCCTCGTGATTTTGAGCGGAAACAGAAACGGTTTCCTGAAAATCATCTCTATTTGTACACCTGTTAAACACTTCATGTGAACCGTGTCATGTGGCAAAAGGGTAGTCTGACATTGGAAAACGGTGTAGACCCAGATCTGTCATCTAGTTGACTGTAACACCTGATTTCTGGTCTATGTTGTGTGCTTGGATATATGTGACACTTAAAACAGCTCTAGATCAAAATGGGGGTGGAGGATGGGGGTATTTATGATTTGTAGGTAACTTCTCTGCTTGACTCTATCTCACTGGTACTCATTGTGGTACTCTATGAGGTGATTCTAATGAGTACCAGGTAGATAGGATTTGGCTAAGAAGTAAGAGATTTAGGTGGCTCATTATACCTTTAACCTTTTCCCTTATGTAAGCGCATTTTGACGCATCTGCAAACAGAGTAGACCCAGATCAGACGGCTCCTATAGGAGCCGTCTGATCAGGGTCTGCTCTGTTTGCTTATTCAAGTTATTGTGTAATATAGATATGATTCTACAGCTTCTGTCTGAGCCAAATGTCCTGTGTTCATAACTATGCCATTATAAAAACTAATCTGATTAATATTCATGACGTCATTATTTCCTAATATGATCCTGAGTAAAGGCTACAGTCTGACAATACTGGCATGATTTGGGTATACACTGCTAGTGTCTGGACCCCCCTTTAAGCCCTATGGTACTATGTTGGAGATATGTGCAATGTGTGTTTTTTTTACGGTTTAATCATTTTTTAGACAATTTTTATGATTTCACTTTGTATATATGGAAGTGGAAGAGATATGTGAATAAATGTGGCTGTATTGTTAGTTAGATGTGTAGTAGTCTTTATATGTCAGCATGTGTTATAGATCTGAAAGTTTGTGTATACGTGAGATGACATGCATACATGTTATATGAATTTAAGGTGGGATGAGGAGGTTTGCCTTTTGCCCTTTATCTGATGAATATTTATGTATGAATTAATGAATACATGTATATATGAATAGTTTTACTTTCACTTTTAATGACCAAAGGAATTTCTAACCATGTCAGAAACTGGAATCAGATCGGTTGAACCCTTTCCTCCATAGGCTATTTTTAGACCCAACCTATATGAATAAATCTATCCAAAACGAGCATTTACTAGAGAAAAGTAAAATTTAAGAATTTTGTCGTTTGAAACCATTGTGATAAATAGAGCATTTGCTCCTATAGGAGCAAATACTCTATTTATCATAATGGTTACACAAAGTGACTTTTACAGAGTCATCAAAAGTCGTCAATATGAGGGAAAAGGTTAAGCTGAGCCCTGTTTCGAGCTGAGCTCTGTTTTGAGCTCTGTTTTGAGCTGAGTTCTGTTTCATTGATTGTTTGGTTTACACTATCATTTCTTGGATCTAGATCAGTTCTGCAAAACACTTCCAATTTTTATGACATAGAGATTAGACATTCATTCATCAACAGATAGAAAATAGACTAAAATGCCATTTATAGCAGATCATTAATCGATTACCTGATATTAGCACCTTTTCATACCTTTGCAAACAGAGTAGACAGGAGACACCTGGTCTGGGTCTGCTCTGTTTGCTTATGGAATTACATAGGGTTAATTCTGCTGTCATTGCCAAA
The DNA here is from genome assembly GCA_963576725.1 of Azorinus chamasolen. Lineage (NCBI taxonomy): Eukaryota > Metazoa > Mollusca > Bivalvia > Cardiida > Solecurtidae > Azorinus > Azorinus chamasolen. Next base: position 56,350,161 of record OY755253.1, on the reverse strand, counting down.
ATCCCTGTGTTCATATAAACTTGTTTTCACACATTTGCAAACAGAGTAGACCCAGATCAGACGGCCCCTAAAGGAGCCGTCTGATCAGGGTCTACTCTGTTTGCTTATGGAACTCGAAAGGTCTGTTTCTTTACTTTCTAAAATGGCTACAGTGTTCATGTTTCATTAGAACTAATTTGCCCATGAATATTCAGTAGGTATTGAAATTTGGAATAAACATAGAACAGGGAAAGTGTTGAGATTCATCTTATTAATATTCATGATGTCATTATTTGTTGCATAAATATTCATCAGGTAAATGATTTAATTTATTCTCTCCTAGGCTATTTTTAGACTCAACCTTTTTGAATTAATCTACCGAAAAGGAGCATTAATTATAGAAAAGGAGAGTTTTAGAATTGTGTAGTATTGAAACCATTGTGATAAATAGAGCATTTGCTCCTATGGAGCAAATGTTGTATTTATCACAATATTTTCACAATGTGAATTTTATAGAGACACAAATGCGTCACTAAGGGGTAATGTGTTAAAATTCATGGCCAGGGTCTGCACAATTTTCGATTAGGGAAATTGGAACCTATTGGATGAATCGTGGGGTTTTGTGTGCAGTAGCTGACGTTACTACTGTGCATAGCAAAAGAGATGGTAATTTTTGAACATCTACATTCTAAGGGTGAGGTGTCGGGTTTAGGGACATGTAAGGGTCTTGTAACATGAGAGCTGTAAGCACACAGGAGGAGAGACTTTTCAAAACGATTTGTTGAGATCACTTGAACTGTAAACCCTTTCAACTGCTGCAGAATTTTTTCCTCTGCACAAAATCTCTTCCGCTTGGGTTTTAAATAGTACACAATAATGTTTGGTTGATCTGGAAACTAGTTTCAGTGTCTGCTAAGATCTTAAATAAAAAACCTGTGTAGTTGTTTTGATCTGGATCAGAGTTGTGATCAAATGTTGGTTGTAAGTTTGTAACCCAGAGCTTCTGTATAAAGGATGAACAGTTACAAAAAAAATCTTGAAGTGAATAGATTCACCAGACACAGGCACATGGGAGGATTTTATCTTGTGTGTTTGGTGTTTTTTATGAAGTCCCAGTAATCTGATAGTTGAGACAGATTTAAAATTTATGTGAGTATGTGTGAGAGAAAAATAGACCATTAAAATGTCAGAATGGGCGACAGAACCTCTATGTTTGATAATGATAGTTGACGCATATATAAGTTTTTTAGGTCGGATTTTTTTTGCTATATATAGAGCTATATTTAATTATATTCATGAGTTGTTAACTTTTTCCTTCATACAAGCACACTTTCACGCATTTGCAAACAGAGTAGACCCATATCAGACGGTTCCTATTGGAGCCGTCTGATCAGGGTCTTCTCTGTTTGCTTATGAACTTATATAGATCTGGTCTTACAGTTTTTGTGTAAACCAACGATTCCTCTATAATTTTTACCTAATAAAACTTGAATTAACGAATATTCATGAGTTGTAAATTCATGGAAAAATGTTCATTTGGGAAAATGTTAAAGGTTTGTGTTGCAAGATGTCTGATCTGGATCCAAACCCAGTTTGAGCGATTGATTGATTGTTGACAGAGTGATTGATACGAGGTTTGATCAGTGTATGTGTCATGTATTTCTATGTTTTAGCCGGCTACATATTTAAGTTCAATGACACTGTTTTGATAGTATATTTTATTTCTTTTTGAATGCTACTTGTAGCGACAGATGTGAAATTTGTGCAAAATAGCACAGTTGAAACCGCCAACTAATAAATGTTTTGTACAATGGAATGCTTATCTTGTGTGGTTATTTCATCTCAGCCTGACCTATTTTTTTTTCTTTTAGATATTCAGACACCAAATTTCCCCGTCATCTCCGGTTTGTCAACCCCCATTCCCTCATGGGCTATTTTAGGCCAAAACTTTTTGAATAAGTCTACTGAAAAGGAACATTTACTAGAAAAATGGAAAATCTTAGAATTAAGTAGTTTTGAAAAAAATTGGCTTTTACAGAGGTGTCAATATGATAATGAGGGAATGGGTCTCTACTTGCAACGCGTTTTTACAAATGCCGAAAAAACTACATTAATCATTTGCTGAAAATAAGTACAGTAGTACCACATGATACGGCCACTTAATGAATAAACATGATCGTCGTTATAAGCAGGTGGTTGCTTAATGAAGGACATAATATATGCAGAAAGCTCCAATATAATTTTCGTCCTGCATTAAGCTGCCACCTGCCTTTGCCGCTGTGAATTATGCCCCTTTTTGCTGGTCACATTAGAGGGGATTTACTGTATCGTGTGTCTATCATGCGTCGTCCGATGTCAACATTTTATTTAGATAGATTTATTTCTATATTATGCTTGTAACGTGGTTATAATAGCAATACACTTAACCCATGACCTCATAGGCTATTTTTAGATACAACCTCTTTGAATTAGTCTACCGGAAAGGAGCATTAATAAGAGAAAAAGAAAGATTTAGAATTTTATAGTTTGAAACCATTGTGATAAATAGAGCATTTGCTCCTATAGGAGCAAATGCTCTGTTTATCACAATGGTTTCACAGTGACTTTTACAGAGTCGTCAATATGAGGGAAAGTGTTAAAATAAGAAAAGCAATGCATATAATAAACACCATGAAATAATTAATGAAGCATGTCGGTCACATCAATATTAAGGATGACACAAACAGAATATGATCTCTTATTTCAAATAACATCTCTAAAATAATAAGGTCAAATGTGACGAAAGTTTCCATGGGTGGTCTTTGGGTGATCCTCTGTCAAAATAGCAAAATTGTTTGGATCCATGTAAAATTCTAGTTGCTACAGCAACCAAAAGAATTTTTTAAAAATATATTCTTCTCCAAAACCGATGGTCAGATTTCAAAATAATTTGATGGGAATAATCATTAGGGGACCATCTACCAAAATAACTCAAACCACGGCAAAAGTATCATTCGGGTTGCGTTTTAGTTTCTTAATTGTTCGAAATGGACTGATAATATTTTGTACAACAATAAAATATGGACGAAAACGGTTCATTATGCCCCCGTGACAATAGTTTGCACCTGTCCGTCCGTATGTCTGTGCCTTTGCTATGAAGTGTTATATGTCAGCAATTCCTACACTTGTACACATGAAACGTCACGTACACATTAATCTCCATTTGTGCTATACTTTGGCACCCACCCATGCTGCCAGCAAGCCCAGGGTCAAGATTAAATGACTTGGAAATTTTACGTGCAGTCGATTGTCACATTTACGTGCAGTTGGTTGGTTTTTTGTTGGTTTTTTTCATCGTCTTATGGGATTGCATATACACATTGAATGCCATATATACTTTCATTGCACACCCAACCCATGCTGCCCGCAAGCCCAATGTCAAGATCAAATGACTTAGGAATTTTACTTGCACAAGGTTGTCACATGTTTTCATCGTCTTATACATGTATCTGATTCTTCCTAACCACAGTAGGTATTCGCATGGAATTGCATATACATATTAAATACCACCACACTTACATTGCGCACCCAGTCCATGCTGCCGACAAGCCAAAGGGCAAGGTCAAACGACTGGAATTTTACGTGCAGTTGGTTGTCAAAGTTATTTTTCGTCGTCTTAATCTCCCTAACCACTGTAGCTATTCGCATGGAATTGCATATACATATACGCATTAACCCATTACCTCATAGGCTATTTATAGATCCAACCTCTTTGAAAAAATCTACCGAAAAGGAGCATTAACTAGAGAAAAGGACCATTTTAGATTTTTGTAGTTTGAAACCATTGTGATAAATAGAGCATTTGCTCCTATTGGAGCAAATACTCTATTTATCACAATGGTTTCACAAAGTGGCTTTTACAGAGTCGTCAAAAGTCGTCAATATGAGGGAATGGGTTAAATACCAGCTATACTTTAATTGCACACCCAACCCATGCTGCTCGCAAGCCCAATGTCAAGGTCAAACTACTTAGGAATTTTACGTGGAAATTTTACGTGTATTTGGTTGTCACATTTACGTGCAGTAGGTTGTCACATTTTTTATTGTCTTATATCTCACAAACCACTATAGCTATTGGTATGGAATTCCATATACAATTTAAACACCGTCCATATTTTGATTACGTACCTTGCCCATACTGGCCGCATGCCCAAGGTCAAGGTCAAGTGACATGGATTTTACGTGCAGCTAAGCAAGCACCACCAAGGGGATATCGCTGTGTCTTAATGATTTTCCATTTTTGTATCACAGGGGATATGAGTTCAACACGACCCTCATAAGAATAATTGACCATCACCAACACAATATTTAACCCATTCCCGCATAGGCTATTTTTAAGACCCAACCTCTTTGAATGAATCTACCGAAAAGGAGCATTAACTAGAGAAAAGGACCATTTTAGAATTTTGTAGTTTGAAACCATTGTGATAAATAGAGCATTTGCTCCTATAGGAGCAAATGCTTGATTTAATCACAATGGTTTTACAAAGTGACTTTTACAGAGTCGTCAAAAGTCGTTAATATAAGGGAATTGGTTAATATTAATAGATAAAAATTATAATGGCATATGAACACAGGAAAGTTTTACCATGGCAGAAACTGTAGAATGCTCACGGGATGGGGTATTGCTTTTGCTCTGTCTGTCTGTCTGTCTTCTGTATGTTGGTTGGCTGGTTTATTGGTTGTGCCAAATATTAACATTGGCGTTAATTATGTAACCATTGCATATACATACATGTACATGTACTTCAAAGTTGGCAGGCACGTGTGAGGCAAACATCGTTAGGGATGACTTATTAAGGCCAAGGTTATACATCAAAGTCAAATACATGTATTTTAAACTTTGCATGCATTTGTATGGAGGCGAACATTTTTGTGACTTTTTAAGGTCAATGTCATGCATCAAGGTCAAAGATCATGTCGGAGGCATAGTGTTTCACAAACACATCTTGTTATTATTCGATAAGCAGATCCGGATCTGACGACTTAATGCCATATGCATATGACACACAGTTGTCAGTAGATTTATTCAAAGAGACCGAGTCTAAAATAGCCTATGAGGTAATAGGTTGTACGTTGTGCTCAACATCAAACTAATGATTGGACTGGTTGTCAGGGTAACGTAAGAAGCTTTAGTTTATGCTTCTTACCAATCGTTTCTACCCGGCGGTTACCGACAAATTCGCCTGCAACAGTTCTATAATTTAGTTATTTGATCAATGTGACTTGTCCCGGCAAAATGCTTCAAACTGCTTCAATAGTTTCTTAAAATTTGTTAAATCTGTTGAAAGGGGCGGCCTCCGAATGAATCCGTGTGTATTTACGTAGAATCCCCGAGGTGATCCGATTGGCTTTCAGACTCGCCCTTCAGGCAGTCTGAACTCCTCGGTTATATTATAAAAAATGCATCTTTTCTAACCTGCTAGAGCGAGTTTTGTCTGTGAGGACGCCAATTAGCCGATGATGATGAATAATGGTGGGCCAACCAACACGCCGAATCCAAGCATTTTCTCACGATTCAGTTTTTTTCTTTTCTTTTTTCATAACACGCAGAGATGTCATTTACCCATTTACTCTATGCATAAGCATGTAAGCAATAATGACATCATGAATATTAATTAGATATTGTTTTTACCATAGCAGAAACTGTAGAATCATATCTGTACTAGTTTATAAGCAAACAGAATAGACCCTGATCAGACGGCTCCTACAGGAGCCGTCTGATCTGGGTCTACCCTGTTTGCAAAGGCACAATTATAGAGTAAAAGGTTAAACTTTAGAATGATGAGCACTGTTACTTTCTTTTCGCTCAACCAGCCATTTACCTAATGAATATTCATGTCATTAGAATATGCTAACAATTGCATTTGGTTGTTTAACCCTTTCCTCCATAAATACGCCTTTCTACGCCTCTGTAAGAGTCACTTTTTTAAACCATTGTGATAAATAGAACATTTTCTCCTAAAGAGTTTAGTTTATTTATCAGAATGGTTTCAGAACTACAAAATTCTAAATTTTTCCTTTTCTCTAGTTAATGCTCCTTTTCGGTAGATTTATTTAAAGAATAGGATCTAAAAATAGCCTATGAGGGAATGGGTTAAAACTTTTGGCCGTGGAGTCATCATTTATGGTATTGTATGAGCAAACCGAGCAGACTCGGATTAGGCGGCTCATACAGTAGCCGTCTGGTCTGGATCTACTCTGTCTGTAAAGGCGTCAAAAGGCGTTTCTTTGAGGTAAAGGGTTAACCCTTTCCTCCATAAATACCCCTTTCTACTCGTTTGTAAACAAACAAATTTAGGAGCCTTCTTATTAGGTCTGTTCTATTCCTAGTGACGCATGTTTGCGCCTCTGTAAACGTCACAAATTGAAATCATTGTGATAAATAGAGCTCCATAGGAGCAAATGCTCTATTTATCACAATGGTTTCTAACTACAAAATTCTAAACTTTTCCTTTTCTCTAGTTAATGCTCCTTTTCGGTAGATATATTCAAAGAGATTATATCTAACAATAGCCTATGAGGTAATGGGTTAAACAATATAGAACTGATTCTGCAGTTTCTGCAAATACCAAACGTTTCTGTTTCTATGTGCCATTATAACTTTTAATGTAATTAATATTCATGATGTTATTTCTTACATTAATATTCATGGAGTAAAGGTCTTTAATCCCTTTACTCCATAAATACGCCTTTCTACGGATTTGCAAATAGAATATATCCAGATCAGGGTCCCATGTAGGGGCCATCTGATCAGGATCTGCTCGCTTATGAAACTCTATAGAACTTATTATACAGTTTCTGCCAATATCAAAAACGTGCCAAAATAACGTTTAATCTAATTAATACTCAAAATCATAATACAATTTTTTCCTCACATGTATATTCAGGCAGTAAAGGGTTAAGATGCAGCTGGGCTAATCATTTCATGCCTCTATTACATAATTTGAAACAGAACTCTGTGGTAATACATTAATTAATCTTTAACCGAACTTCAGATAAGATGCGTTAATTTAAACATTTTCAAGAACAGCTCCTTTATTTCTCCATAAAACCCTATACTGTGACCACTCTTTAGAATCGTCTCTTCGAGACGATTCTAAAGAGTGGTCGCAGTATAGGGTTTGGTGGAGAAATGACGATTTTAGCATTTGGGTACGCACCCTTATCTGTAGCTCTGTAAACTAACATGCTAAAGCTATCGTCACGTCAATCTCCGTTATGTTGCAGCTTTTCTTTACGTCCTATCGTTCAAAGGGTTTAGCAACTATCTACCGAGTGTCAAACAGTTTGGATCCTGATGAGACACGTCTCATCTGGATCCAACCTGTTTGCAAAAGACAGATTGCACTTAGCAGACCAAGATGTAACCCTTACAGTGCAGGAAACGAGTCACTAATGTCATTTCAAACATTGTAGACCCAGATGAGAGGGAGCCTAAAGGAGTACTTTCATCAGGGTCTGCACTGTTTGTCATGTTACATTTTTCTTTAGAAAAACTCGCTTAATATTCACCGTAAGCTTGACCTCTTTATATTTTGAAATAGTCCATTTGAAACTTCAGCTCTGTAGGAGTTAACACTATAAACTCCACAGGGGGCCATTTCGTGGGTCTACATGGTCTGACAGGTCAAAAAAAATTTAATTGGATCGAATTAGTGTTATATTATAGACTAATATAACACTAAATCGACCCAATCCATTTTTTTTACTTTTTAGACCACGTAGACCCACGAAATGCCGCCCTGTGCTAAACTCGGCATAACTAACATTTTCAAACAACTTCGATCCATATGAGATGCCGAGTTACTCTGCATTTCTCACCTTGAACTAAGATGTTTGGCACTCAGTTCAGTAGTTTAACCCTTTTAATGTTCTGTATTTATTTCAAATTCCAATACCTACTGAATATTCATGGACGAAATAAATATAATGAAAAATGGAAGGTGGAATATTGTAGCCATTTTAGAGAGTAAACAAACAGAACTATCAAATTCCATCAGCAAACAGAGCAGACCCAGATCAGACGGCTCCTATAGGAGCCGTCTGATCTGGGTCTACTCTGTTTGCAAATGCGTGAACAGAAGTATAAAGGAAAGGGGGTTAAGTAGATAATATTTTGTGTGTGTTTTCTTTTAGCATGACAAGGATGAAATAACAGAGCCATGATGTATGAACAGCCTTGCAACACGCCACTGGCGGGAAACCCGCCCCAAAGCTTCCCCACGCCAACTAATTTAGTCAGTTATATATCAACATCTGAAAAAAATAAACCCCCCGCTTCATGAAAATTCATTTTGCAAGAATAATGACATTATAAATATTAATTACATTATATTTTTGTAATGGCATATGAACACAGTGAGTTGGTTGTTCAGACTCTGTAGAATCATATCCATGTGTTCCATTAGCAAACAGAGCAGACCCCTGTCAGATGGCTCCCATAGGAGTCGTTTGATCTGGACCAACGCTATTTCCAAAGACGTTAACACTTTGACAGAGTAGACCCAAGTCAGACCTTATGGGCTATAGGGTAGAACTTTAACCATTCGCTTGCTGAATTTTAAAATACATTTCTCCTTCTTTACCCATGTCCTGTTGTATAATTACATATATCTTCACCGTGTACACGTATTTCGCTGTGCAATCACTGCTGTGGGGTGCGCTGGTTGCACAATCAACTTCTAAATAGTGAAGTCCCTGATGAGACAGCTCCTGCATGAGTCTGGGTCTTCACTATTTACAGGTACGTAAATTGACGTGAATAGCAAGCGAAGGGTTAACAGTTGACATTGATTCGTTTGCAAAATGTATCGTCTTTCTCTCTCTCTGTCTCTATCTCTGTCTCTCTCTCTCCGTCTCTCTCTCTCTCCCTCTCTTTCTGTCTGTGTCTGTCTGCCTATCTGTCTGTGTATGTCTGTCTCTGTCCCCCCTCTCTCTCTCCTCTCTCTGTATGACTGTCTCTATCCCTATCTCTCTCTCTCTCTCTCTCTCTCTCTCTCTCTATCTGTCCCCCTCTTTCCCTCTCTCACAATGTCTTTCCCATCACTACTTCTCTCTTAACGTGCTTGTTTAACCCCGTTTTCATCTCCTCGTTAGTTTGCCTTGCCTTCTACATTTATTTAGGTTTTCAGGAGCAGACCAGCTACCATATGCCTAACATTGTAACACACAATTTCCTTGGAATGAGGGTAAGAATGTTTTTTAAATTAAGCACGAACTCTGCGATACGCCGACAGATACATTGTGCCCCAGAGGCTGTGTAAATGGCGGAGAATTCCCTCATCAGGTTAGGGAAATGCACAAGACACAAATGAGGAAGAAAGCAATTGATGCCTGCTGGTATCCAACTCAGACGTAGTTTAATGTCTACATGTCTGATATTGTTTACACTTAGTCTAACTATTTGAGCGGGCGGGGCGGAGTTCACGTTTAGTATGAATTTAAATAATAAGTGTAAACATGGATAAAATCACATTTTGTCACGTTATACACGGTTGCACCTTACCGTTACAAGGTGTAGAATATTTCAGTTATTCACTGTAATGTATTACAGTTATACATTGTAGAATATTAAAATAATACACCATGATATATTACACATATACAGTTATACATAGCATACTCAAATACACACTAGTATATATTACTGTTATTTAAGCTAAGCATTGTAACATAATTATCACAGTTATACACGGTAACATATTACAGCTATACATTGTGGTATACTACAGTTATACATTGCGGTATATGACAGCTATACATTGTGGTATATTACAGCTATACATTGTGATATATTACAGTTATACATTATGGTATATTACAGCTATACATTATGGTATATTACAGTTATACATTGTGGTATATTACAGTCATACATTGTGGTATATTACAGTTATACATTGTGACATATTACAGTCATACATTGTAGTATATTACAGTTATACATTGTGGTATATTACAGTTATATATTGTGGTGTATTATAGTTATACATTGTGATATATTACAGTTATATATTGTGGTGTATTATAGTTATACATTGTGGTATATTACAGTTATACATTGTGGTATATTACAGTTATACATTATGGTATATTACAGTTATACATTGTGGTATATTACAGCTATACATTGTTGTATATTACAGCTATACATTATGGTATACATGTATTACAATTATACATTATGGTATATTACAGCTATACATTGTGGTATGTTACAGTTATACATTATGGTATATTACAGTTATACATTGTGGTATATTACAGTTATACATTGTGGCATATTGCAGTCATACATTGTGGTATATTACAGTTATACATTATGGTATATTTCAGTTATACATTGTGGTATATCACAGTCATACATTGTGGTATATTACAGTTAAACATTCTGGTGTATTCATGTTATATACTGTGGCACATTTCAATTATATATACGCTGTCACATACTACTATTACATATATTGCAGTATATTACGAGTATAAAATTTGCATATTACAGTTATTCACTATGACATATTACAGTTATACACATATACATATAACAATTATACACATATACATATAACACTTATACATATATAAATATATCTTGTATACACTGTGGCATATAACAGTTATACACAGATCCATATATCAGGTATACTCTGTCGCATATAACAGTTATAAATGTTGCACATTACAGTTATACACTATAACATATTACAGTCATACCCTGTTACATTTTACAGTCATACACTTAAAATATTACAGTTATACACCGTTTCATATTACAGTTATACACTGTATGATATTACAGTCATATGCTGTAACCTTAACCCATAAAACAGTTACACACTGTTTCATATTACAGTTATACACTGTATGCAGGTGCGGATCCAGGATTTCAGATTAGGGGGGTGGGGGAGCGTAGACATTTTTTTTGGAAGAGGGGGCGTAGATTTTTATGTTTGGTGACATAAATAAATACAGTAAAACCTCTCTATAACGGCCACTAAATTACATCAAGTATTGTGTTTTAAAGAGTAAAGACAGGTGGCTGCTTAAAGCAAGATGAAAGTAAAAACAGAACGCTCCTATAGGAACGTTCTAGTTTACTTTCACATTGTTTTAATCAGCCACCTGCCCTTAATACCAACTAATTAACACAATTTAGTGGCTGTTATAGAGAGATTTTACTGTAGTGTGTTTGTATTACATGTTGAAGAAATAGCGTAATTGTGCGAGGGAAATAAAAAAAACTCAGATTAAATCAATGTTTTATTGATTTTTAGTAGATCTAGATCTAACATATTACTAAAAAAGTTTGTTTGGGCAATTTTAGGGGGGGGGGCGAACGCCATCTCCGCCCCCTTTAAATCCGCGCCTGGTATGATATTGCAGTCATACGTTGTAACCTTAACCCATATTACAGTTATACACTGTTGAATATTATAGTCACTCACTGCCCATCACGTTGTAGAAATGCACTCTAACGTAAACTAATGTTATGTACTGTTGATTATTGCCGTGATGCGTAGTGATTTGCAACAATTTGCACGCAACATTGCATATCTAACCCATTCCCTCATGGCCTATTTTTAGACCCAACCTCAATGGATAAATTTACTGAAAGGAGCATTGACTTGCAAAAAAGGAAAATCTTAGAATTATGCAGTTTTGAAACCATTGTGATAAATAGAGCATTTGCTCCTACGGAGCAAATGCTCTATTTATCACAATGGTTTCAGGAAGTAACTTTTCCAGAGACGTCAAAAGGAGTCAACATAAGGGAACGTGATAACCCTTTCAATCCTGAATATTCAGAGTGGAATAACCCAGCAATGTTTAACTATAGAGTCCACTCAGTGTGAAAGACTTAAACTTCCTAGAACATTTTACATGACAAACTTTGCCAATCTGAGGGCTGCGCCAAGAATTCTTTAACCCTTTCCCTGTTCTACATTTATTCCAAATTTCAATAGCTATTGACTATTCATGTACAAAATAGTTATAATCAAACGTTGAAGGTGGAATATTGTAGCCACTTTTAGAAAGTGAAGAAACAGATCTTTCAAATTTCGTTAGCAAACAGAGCAGACCCTGATCAGACGGCTTTTATAGGGGCTGTCTGATCTGGGTCTACTCTGTTTGCAAATGTGTGAAAACACGTTTATATGAAAGTGAGTGTAATTCTTTGTCTATACTGTTTTTAAATACCAGTGCTTACGTGACTCGCATTCAGAACGTTGATTTACAGATTTTTTTTTGTTTTGCGTGTGAGTTCGACCTTAAACCCTTTCCCTCATATTGGCGCCTTTTGACGGCTCTATAAAAGTCACTTTGTGAAACCATTGCGGTAAATAGAGCATTTGCTCCTATAGGAGCAAATGCTCTATTTACCACAATGGTTTCAAACTAAAAAAATATTAAAACAATCTTTTTTCTAATTAATGCTCCCTTTTCGGTAGATTAATTCAAAGAGGCTGTATCTAAAAATAGCCTATGAGGTAATGGGTTAAACCCCACGCTTTTATAGTTTTTCTCGACCCTTTACAGGATAGAGACACCTTTTGACACATTTGCAAATATGGTAAACCCAGATTATACGACTCCTGTAGGAGCCATCTGATCAGGGTCTGCTCTGTTTGCTTGTTAAATAATTTGAGTCTACAATTTCTGCCGTAGCCAAAACCACATAGTTCTCCATGTCGTTATAAATTATTTCTTATATGCATATTCACCAAGCAAGAGTAAACCTCGACATGTGTTATATTTTCCTTAACCCTTTGCTCCATAAATACGCCTTTCCATGCCTTTGCAAACAGAGTAGACCCAGATCAGACGTCTCCTATAGGAGCCGTCTGATCAGGGTCTGCTCTGTTTGCTTATTGAATAATATAGATCTAATTCTACAGTTTCTGCCTTAGTCAAACTTTCATGCATTAATGTTTCATTTTAAAAATTAATCTAATTAATATTCATAATGTCATCATTTTATTCATGAATATTCATGGAGTAAAGGATTAAGACAAAGATGTAGGAGGATTATTCATTTGATACTAATTCTGTTACTGGCACATTTAATCACAGTTTGGCAATATCAAATAATTGCGGTGTTTCTTTGAAGTATAAAACAAATTAATTAACAACAAAAAGCAAAACGATGAGCGCACGACTACATTAATTAGATGACACGGAAACGGCACGTGCGCACGCGTGTGTGTGGCGTCAAGTTCTTTGCCAAGACAGGCAAAACGTCCATTTGGATGCATGGTGATATTTTTAGATATTCTAACCCTTTCCCTGATACATTGTATATTTATGAATTTAACAAACTCTATCGATAATAACAGTAGGGCATCACGCCCCGATTTCTCTGTATCCACTCCATTCTGTCTGCGTATAGTTTGCTGAAATGGACGTTTATCATGTTTAAACAACCAATCAACGTTTTGCTGAGAATGGTTTGCTCAGATTGGAACAAAACAATTAACCTTTTACTCACAGAGACTATTTTTGCGCCTTAGCAAACAGAGTAGAGCCAGACGAGACGGCTACAGAATCTGTTTTGTTTGTTTATGAAATTATATACATGTGGATCTGATTCTAGTTTTCTGACATGGCCGATCATTTACATGTATGTGTTTATATACCGTTATCAGAAATCATCTAATAAATATTCATGATGTCATAATACCTTACATGAATATTTATTATGTAATTGGTTAGATGCATACACGTTTTTGAACAGGCGACATTTTGTCAGCACGAGAAGGTCCCGCGTTTTGTAAGACCGTCGACCTGTATCGAATTTTGACTTAGCCATTTACCCCATGAATATTCATAAAAGAAACAATGACATCATGAATGTTAATTAGATAAATTGCTATACTAGCACATTGACACAGGATTTTTTGACAGTGACACAAACTGTAGAATAATATCTACATGTATATTATACCATGGACACACGGAGAAGAACTGGGTCAGACTGCACCTACAGGAGCCGTCTGATCTGGGTCTACTCTATTTTTATAGGCGTAGAAGAGCGTATTTATGGGGTAAAGAGTTTAACCACGTGACCATGCACCATGAATATTCATGTAAGAAATAACGACGTCATTCCTATTACATGTAATTAAATGAACTTTTATGATGATATATGAATACGGGCAATTTTGACAGTGGCACAGATTGTAGAATCAGATATATATATAATTCCACAAGTAACCAGAACATATCCTAGATCAGACGTTCCTACAGGGTCCGTCTGATCAGGGTATATACTGTTTGCAAAAGTGTCAAAAGAAGTCTGTATGGAGTAAAGTGTTATGGTTTTTAGCACATTGAGCATATTCGAACTTATAGAACTGGGACTAATGCCTTGCTATTCCATTAGGAGCCGTCTGATCAGGGTCTTCTTTGTTTGCAAAATACTTAAAAAAGTGTCGCTATAAGATAAAGAGTATATCCTCATTTATTCTAAGTGCACCAACCCAAATACGTGTTATGGACCCATCGTATTTTCATTTGAAGGAGGGTTTCTGTAAGAATTATTCTGCCAACTTGATATTTAAAAATTACATGTAGTGTGTGAAACGAACAATGCAGAGGCTGATCAAATGTCTCCTTCAGAAACCTTCTGATATGGGTCTTCACTGTTTGCCTATGACCCCGGTTTGCCTTCTACGCCTTTTTATGCCTTTGCAAACAGAGAAGACCCAGAACAGACGGCTCCTGTAGGAGCCGTCTGATCAGGGTCTGCTCAGTTTGCTTACGTCATTATAAAGATCTGATTCTACAGTTTAAGCCTTGGTTTAAATAGCCCTGCGTTCATAATTATGTTACATGTTTTATACAAATACAGCTAATTAAAATGCATGTCATTATGTCGTATATGAATATTCATGGAGTAAAGGATTAAAGGCACTAGGTTTACATAGGTTGAACCTTTACGTATAGCAAAACAGATTGGGGTCGCCTGATGTATGGCAAAGCAAATAACATTTTTGGCAAGTATTTCCCAGAGTGCATTAAGATCCATATCTGGAAGCCATTCCAAGGATAAGGGACGGGAACTTCAATTTAAGGCTTTAATCAACTGCAGTTTTGTAATATATTGTAGTTTTACACCTTTTTATCTTTAGTTACTATGGTAACAATTTTACCTCATTTTATGAGAAACAGATTTTATTACTTTTCACTAGAGCTTCACTCTCTGGGCCTAAGTTTTAGAAGAGGGGAAAAAACACAGCGTTTCATTTTCTTTGCATTTCTTCGTACTTGACTCACTGTATACACAATCTAGATCTACTTCGGATAGTCTTTCTCTGCGGGTAATTGTAGTCTGCTAAAACATGCCGAAATTATCGTCTGCTGAGTTGTCGTCTGCTGAAAGTGTCGTCTGCTGAAAGTGTCGTCTGCTAAAATGTCATTTGCTGATGTGTCGTCTGCTGAAAGTGTCGTCTGCTAAAGTGTCATCTGCTAATGTGTCGTCTGTGGAAATCGTCATCTACTGATGTGTCGTCTGCTGAAATTGTCGTCTGCCAAAATTGTGGTCTCTGAAAGTGTCGTCTGCTGAAATGTTGTCTGCTGAAGTGTCGTCTGCTGAAAACATCGTATGCTGAATCGTCATCTACTAAGTGTCATCTGCTAAAATCGTCGTCTACTGATGTGTCGTCTGTAGAAATTGTCATCTACTCAAATTGTGGTGAAAGTGGTGTCTTCTGAAGTGACGTCTGCTGAAAACATAGCATGCTGAATGGTCGTCTGCTTTTAAAAATGTCGTCTGTGACATTTGTTGACCAGATCAGACATGCCTTTGAAAAATAAATATGTACACATGCCTAAATTACACCTAGCACTCACACACCCTATCTCCATATTCTCCATGGTTTTGTAAAACGGAATAAGTCAATTTGGTATCACTTTAGATTAGACTGACATAGTAGCAAATAGTGTATACCCTGATCCAGCTGACCTTTCAATTTGATCTGGATCTACACTATATGACATAGTGTGCCTGTTCCAATACTTAGGGTAATTATAGCCCGACACCCAATCGTTCACCTCCATGGGCTCCTAAATCTGAATAAGTCAAATTAGCAACACAGGAAACCCCCGCTAATGCGACCACCTCAAACATGTATAATTCTGGGTGCTAGATGCAGGTGGTTGCTTAATGCAGGACAAAAGTAATTACTTTTGTCCTGCATTAAGCAGCCACCTGCTTATAAAGACAGATATTCATTAAGTGGTCGCATTAGATGGAGTCTACTGTATTCTGATTAGACCACAGGAGCCTGGACCGCTTCATGTGGGTCTATATGTACCATATAATTATATAGTACATATAGATCCCCCATGAAACGGTCCAGACTCCTGTGGTCTAGACTGATAGAGTAGCAAAATAGTGTAGACCCATATCAAACTGTTTCTTCAGGAACAGTTTAATCTGGGTCTGCACTATTTTTCCAAGTTTCGCTGTTTGTCTGTCTGAATACTTTGGGTAATATGGGAAGTGCAACATCTCAATCAGTTTGGATCCTGAGGAAAGACTGCTTGACAGCAAATGCGATTTCCTATCTGGGTCTATACTGCTTGTAATTTTCAAGTGCTAATCTATCCCGTGATGCTCTGAATATTATGCCAATCACAATCGTATCTTCGGCGAGCGGGATCGTGTGTGCGCCTAATGAAATCGTATTTGTGCCATAAAATTATGTGATCGTAAGTTACGCAGCGTTTCATCTGGATCTAAGCTGTTTGCGAGAGCAAGTCAAATCGCTGATGGTGGGGGAAAGGGTTAATAAAATACAATTTAAAACCGAAGCAGACGAGCTTTTAACAGACGAAAGTTGCTGAGTTTCTTTAAATGTGGAGGTTGCCAAACGGGCTATCGACAGTAGACTTTTTTATCAAATGTTTACAGATAAATTTGTACCGAAGAACGTCCACAGCCCTTTGATGTTGGTAGATTTTGAAATGAAGTTGGCAAACGTGCCTTTCCTGTAATTTTTATTTATCAAAACTCAAATTTGATATAATGATGACCTCTTCGTTTAACCCTTTCGCTGCCAATGCCGGATCTGTGATTACCTATGCAAACAGTTTGGATCCAGATGAGACGCCGAGTAACTCGGCGTCTCATCAGGATCCAAAATGTTTGTTACTGTTACTATGTTTTTGAAACAAAAATGAAGAAAATCAAATGAATGAAAATTTATAGCAGACGACAAAGTTAGCAGACGACAGAGTTTGGCAGCGAAATGGTTAACCGCTTTCTTTATATGTATGCTGTTTAACACCTATGTAAACAGAGTAGACCCAGATCAGACGGCTCCTGTAGGAGCCGTCTGATCTGGGTCTGCTCTGTTTGCTAACGGACTAATATTAAACTACAGTTTCTGACATGGCCAGGCTTTCTTGTGTTCGCATGTCATACAGGGACGTATGCATACATTAATGTATGTATATGTCTCTGCTTAAAATAAATCATCGAATAATATCATGTACATGTAGTTCTTACATTAAAATTCTTGAAGCAAAGGGTTAACCTTTTACATGGTCTACACTGTTTGCAACCGTGTTTACGTAGTTAATGGTAAGATATGAAATATAAGGTGACAATACGAAAGGGCTGGTCCACAGGTTTTACCAACATTAGAAATCGACTCGTCCCTTGATGCTATGTTAATGTGAAATTTAAATCAAATTGTGAGATTTTTATCATTTATAAAATATAAAAAGAAGAAAAGACCCTAGTTATGATAAGCTGATTACATACTTGAAGCCCACACCCATCGCTCCCCAAAACCAAGCGCCCATATCAGACCCCACCATCTGAAGTCATTTATAATATAAATCATACAAATTTATGTGTTGTAAACGGTGAGTGGTTTTAATATTTTCTTGCACCTCCAAAAATAGAGACGTGTTCTCCTCATCAGATAATGTATCAATTCTATGTAATAATTTATGTGTACTTGTAGGATGGAAAGTCGTCTAGTAAATTAATAAATAATAAGTATCGCTTATTATGGTAAAGTCAACATCTAACCATTTACACCATAAATAGAGGTTCTTACATCAGTGTTCATTACAAATTGCTTTTATGAAACGAGTTGACTATAATAATATGACACGAGATTTAGCGAGTGCAATGTTCATTATAGTAAACGAGTTTCATGAAAACAATCTGTAATGAACACGAATGTAAGATTCTTTGTAACATACAACCTTTAATATGTGCCATAGAAAGTGGTCCCTGTAATAGTCGTCTGATCAGGGTCTGCTCTTGTTTGCGTATGTGGTAATACCGATTTATGTAATCAATGTTTTTTACGTTGTCAGTGTCGTTACGTATTCAATGTATTTTCGTAATCAATGTATTTACATAAATACTTGAATTGCTTGGATATAATACCGGTATTTCGACCACTAAGAGCCCTTTTCAAAGACTATCATGACATGATAATCTTTGAAAAAGGCCCTTAGTGGTCGAAACATTAGATCAAAGCAATTCAAGTATTTATGTATTATATTCATTCCCCATTTTGGAATATTTTCTACAATGTATTTAAGTTATTAATGTGTTTACGTTATATGTGCTGTTAGGTAATCAATGTATTTACGTAAGCACCGTATTTACGTTATTAATGTATTTACGTTATCAATGTATTTTCGTTATCAATGTATTTACGTTATCAATGTATTTACGTTATCGATGTTGTTGTTGTTTTCCGTAATCAATGTATTTGTTAATGTATTTACGTTATCGGTGCAATTTACGTTATCAATGTATTTACCTAATCAATGTATTTACGTAATCAATGTTCTTACGTTATCAAATGTATATACATCATCAATGTATTTTAATACGTAACAATAGCATTCACGTAATCAATGTATTACGTTATCAATATACATACGTTATTAATTACGTTATCGGTGTATTTACGTTATCAATGTTGTTAACGTTATTTATCCTGTTTACGTTATCAATGTATTTACGTTATCAATTTTGCCAGTGTATTTACATTACTAATGTAATAACGTGATCAATGTCTTACGTCATTTATCTTATCAGTGGATTTACGTTATCAATATATTTATGTTCTCTTTGTCTATAACCGTTATTTAACCAAGCTACCAGTTCGGTTGTACATCATTTTAAAATTCTGATTATGAAAATATAACGAAATTTATTTCCCCATAAATAAACAAACCCTTCTGATAACGACTATCTTTCATCTTGATCTTTCAAAACAGGACGCGAAGTTACCTATGGCAATTCACTTATTGGAAGCAGTATATAGCTTAACCCTTATCACGAGGTGATAAGAATAATGTTTGCTCAAATTTGAATATAGTGCAATTTTTTAATTCATCCGGTTCGAGCAAGCTGCTGAGTAACTGTTGACCGAGTGTCAAACAGCTTGTATCCAGATGAGACGCCGAGTAACTCGGCGTCTCATCAGGATCAAAACTGTTTGCAAATTTATGCGAGTCATGGCTCGAATGGCGAGATAAAAGTTAAATGATGTCATGTCGTTCAGAATTATTTTGAGTTTTCATAATAATTAAAAACCATTTTCCTGCCAAACGAATCTGTGGCTGCATTATGCAAACAGTTTGGCTCCAGATGAGACGCCGAGTAACTCGGCGTCCAATCTGGATCCAAGCTGTTTGACACTCGGTATATATTTTTTGTAAAGAAAACATCAGGATCCAAACTGCTTTATGTGATACTGTCTGTGATAACGTTTCCTTGAACAAAGAAGAAAATTGTAGCAGGCGATTTTTTGCAGACGACAAAACGTGACAGCGAAATATTTCATAATCTTGGGCATAGTTTGTGAAATGAACGCCCCTATTAATCCATTCATCTTATGAATATTCACGTAATAAATAATTACTTCATGAATATTAATTAGGTGAATTTAAATAAATATATGAACAAGAGACATGATTTTACCATAGTAGAAACTGTAGAATCATACCATTATTAAATCAGCAAACAAAAACAGACCCTGATCAGACAGGCTCTACAGGAGCTTCTGAATTGAGTCTACTCTGTTTGCAAATTCATGCATTTATTCTGCATTAAAATGCGCCCTGTCTTAGTGATCGAATTAACCCTTTGCACGCTAAGTAATTTCTCGTCTGCAACAATTATTGTCGTCTGCTTCAATTCTTAAAATAAACTTTTTCTCATTTTTTTGCAGATATATTGGTCAAGATGACGAACAGTTTGGATCCTGATGAGACGCCGCATTATGCGGCGTCTCATCTGGATCCAAACTGTTTTCATAGGTAATCACAGTTTCGCCGTTAGCGTGCAAAGAGTTAATACTAAAATGAATGTGAATGGCCGGTCTAGAGAGGAATTCGTATTCATCCATTATCTGAGAATGATCTGGACCCAGTCTATTCATTTGAATATAGCTGCCTCAATGTCGAACAAAACGTGATAGTTTTTTTTAAATACAATAGAACCTGTGCTAAGCGGCCTTTCATTTATTGAACATAGTAGTCTTCAAAACGTAGGTGGTTGCTTAATGCAGGACAAATATAGTAGGAGCTTTCTGCATGACCTTTGACATGCATTTACCCATTTGCTCCCAGTGGATTCTTCCATGTTTATATATTGGATTAGTCCATTTTTTTTATCTAAGGGGTGCCTGGCCTAAATTTTCAATTTCGTTGTGTTCTGTATTGAAATTCCTATCAGCAAACAGTGCAGACTCTGATCAGACGCCGCATTATGCGGCGTCTGATCAGAGTCTACACTGTTTGCCCACGTCACATATATTGGAGCGTGGGAGCAAATGGGATAAGCTACCACCTACATTACATACTCATAATTAGATCTGTTTTTGATGGATTTTTGATGGATTCTTAAGATAGGTTCTACTGTAACTCCCAAGTCTGTTATCAGTAATCTGACAAAATATTTGGATGGATCATTTTAAAATCTAATCCTGGATTTCCGTATTTATGATAGCCAAATCCAGGATAAAGTATTTTAATTCCAAGCTTTAAAGTCGCGAAAATGCATTGCAGCAAAACATGGAGATCAACAGCATTAAAATTGCCAGTATCTGGTTGTTTTCAAATCTCTGCTCCTAGTCTTGATTTAAAAGCGTTGAAACCAGATATTATACAAATGCATAAATATATACAATTATACGGATTTGAGAAATGTGATAGCCGACGTTTATTTTTACTCAGACCACACTGACAGTCGATTCAGTGACATCTTAAGCTTCTTCAATTAGCAACAACAACAGACACTAATCCGAGGCTCGATTATCGCTTTACCCCACAGAGGTGCCCTTCGGTACCATTGCAAACAGAGTAGACCCAGATCAGACGGCGCCTACATCAGGGTCTGCTCTATTTGCTTAACCCTTTCCCTCATATAAACGTGTTTTCACGCATTTGCAAACAGAGTAGACCCAGATCAGACGGCTCCTAGAGGAGCCGTCTGATCAGGGTCTGCTCTGTTTCCTATTTAGAATTTGATACATCTGTTTGCTTTCTAAAATGTCTACACTGTTCCACCTCTCGTATTTCTTTATTTTGTTAATGAATATTCAGGTATTGAAAATTGGCGTAAATACAGAACAGGGAAAAGGTTAAGAAACTATACTGATCTGTTTATACTGATCTGATTCTAATGATTTGATTCTATAGTTTCTGCCACTGTAGATGGTTCCCTTGTTCATTAAGCAATATTTTTTTTTTAAAAGTTCATTAATATTCATAATGTTATTTTTATTTTGAATACGCATTAAACCTTTCCCTTATGTAAGCGCATTTTGACGCATCTGCAAACAGAGTAGATCCAGATCAGACGGTTCCTATATATATAGGAGCCGTCTGATCAGGGTCTACTCTGTTTGCTTATGGTGTAATATAGATCTGATTCTACAGCTTCTGTCTGAGCCAAAATGTATTGTGTTCATATGCCATTATAAAAAAATTGTCTTATTAATATTCATGACGTCATTATTTCCTACATGAATATTCATCAGGGAAAGGAACCCCCTAATTCGGATGTACGTCTCCACTGTTTGTAAATGACAATAGGGTCTTTTCACACATTCAACGATCGATGTTTAACCATTCTCTTGCTGAATTTTAAAATACATTTCCCCTTCTTTACCCATACCCTGTTGTATAATTACATATATCTTCACTGTGTACAAGTATTGCGCTGTGCAATCACTGCTGTGGAGTGCACTGGTTGAACAATCAACTTGTAAATAGTGCAGACCCTGATGAGACAGCTCCTGCAGGAGCTGTCTCATCTGGGTCTTCACTATTTACAGGTAGGTATATTGACGTGAATAGCAAGCGAAGGGTTAATAAATAAAACGAATACAGTAAAATCTCCTGAAAGCAACCTCTCTTGAAAATGAAATGTAATTGCGAGACTTTGAGGCATATAGTAGCTTAACGCAGAACAAACGTTGTCCAGTAGGAGCTTTCTGCATTACGTTTGTTCTGCATTAAGCAGCCATGTGCTTTTAAACCTGTTCATCATAGAAACGACTTTTAACGTCTTTGGCAAAAAGTGCATGTGTTAAAAATGTGTAAAAATGAATTTAATTAATATTTATGATGTCATTATTTCTTACATAAATATTCATGAAGTTAAGATTTAAACACACCACTGTGTATACATTATATCACCAGCATAGATAGATACTTGTAACTGTTATGACGTAGAACTGATCTAGCTGTTTGTACAGGTGTAAGCCAAAATCCTTTTCAGAAACTAACCTGGGATTTACTTATGTCAATGATCTAAGCTGCACAATTTCTCTCCGGGGAATTTCACTTTTATCAATGATAGAACTTTACAAATCCAACCTTTATAATGCCATGGACAAAATGTGAAATTTAAAAAGGGGGGGGGGAGCAGTGGGTGGCCATGCTGTTCTGGTTTTCCACTGCGCGTTGAAACAAAAAATGAGAGAATTTCTTAGAATTTAGCAGACGACAATTTGCTTAACATGTTAATGGTTGGACAAAAACATTATCAGTGCAACATAATGCATAAAGTATTATGAGAAGGCTTAGCTTCCGTTTGAGTAAATATTTAAACAACCAGATTGAGTTGAACCCATATAGTAAAAATAATTCCAATATGGCGCGTCTGTCTAAAAGTGTCGTCTGCAAAGTTTGAAGTTTAACCTATTATTTTATGAATATTCATTAAGTATTAATGGCGTTCTGAATAATAATTAGATTACTTTTATAATGGCTCATGAACAAAGGCATGTTTGACTATGACAGAAATTGTAATCACAACTTCCAATTCACAAATATAATGGGTATGTTCTTAAATACATAGTAAAATTTCGATTTTTCGAATACTAAATTACCAATATCGATGTTTTAGACAGATGACAGCTTAATGCATGGTGAAAGTCATACAGAAAGCGCCTTGAGGAGCTTAATGCATGGTGAAAGTCAAGAAAGCTCCTCTAGGAGCTTTCTCCAAGACTTTCTCCATGCATTAAGCAACCACCTGCCTAAAGGGGTCTTAATTCTTCTCTACTAAAATTTCGAATAGTCCTTTCCCAGATGAGTATTCATGTAGGAAATAATGACATCATGAATAGTAATAATATTATTTTTATAATGGCATATGGACACAGGACATTTCGGCTCATGCAGAAGCTGTAGATTCAGATCTTTATTACACCATAAGCAAACAGAGAACACCCAGATAAGACGGCGTCTATAGGAGCCGTCTGATCTGGTTCTACTCTGTTTGCAGATGCTTCAAAATGCGCTTACATAAGGGAAAGGGATACTCTATACATATTCTATACATATACATACTCTCTATATATACATTTTTATATTACAAAGAACACATTACTTGTCCGCTTAACCGTCTACTCCATATATACATGTACGTCTTTTAACGTAGTTGCAAACAGAGCAGACCCAGATCAGACGGCTCCTGCTCCTGTAACTCACCTGTTAATTCTTGTCTAATTTGGTCAAAAATGATAACAGACCTATTTCAGTGAATAACCGCATGTCATGAGAGCATATTCGTTTGAAAAGACGATGTATTGTGTACTGAAATGGTTATTGTTCTACAGTGAACACTCGTTATTACTACATTCGATACAACGGAAATGTCGTTATATTGACACGAAATTTAGAAGCGTATACAGCTAAACTCATCTAAATCGAAATTTTACCAAAGGAGAATTTAGTTTGGTTTTTTTCAGACAGGCTTCTGCTTAATGCAGGATGAAAGTCAAGCAGAAAGCTCCTATGGGAGCTTTCTGTGTGACTTTCATCCTGTATTAAGCTGCCACTTATTTTACAGATCGGTATTGATACTACATGTAATTTGAACGTCCGATTTAGACGGATGTTATTGTATAACTTAAAGTTCATTACAACGACATTTTTAATACAACGACAGTTTCTATGGCAACGAACGTGGTCGTTGTAACGAGAGTTGGTTGTTCTGTTTAATATGGACATGAACCTTGGAGAGTATTGTTCTGTACCTTTCTTAGAAAACAAATCGTTAAAATGGACCAAGTTAGAACAGTGTTCTTGGTTTGTATGTTATGTGAAATTAACTCGCTAACATAGATCATGGAGAACATTGTTCTGTGCCTTTCTATGAAAACAAATCATTAACCCTTTACTCCATGACTATTCATGGAAGAAATAATGACATGAATATAGAACATAGTTCCTGAACGTAGAAATGCCTGACAATGGTAGAAACTGTCATACTTATATTATTAAATTTGCATAAGCAAGCAGAGCAGACCCTGAACAGACGGTTCCTACAGGAGCCGTCTAATCTGATCTACTCTGTTTGCAAAGGCGTAGAAATACGTATTTATGGAGAAAATGGTTAACTCTTTCGCTGCCAATGCCGGATATGTGTTTACCTATGCAAACAGTTTGGATCCAGATGAGACGCCGAGTAACTCGGCGTCTCATCAGGATCCAAACTGTTTGTTACTGTTACTATATTTTTGAAACGAAAATGTAGAAAATCAAAAGTCTTAATAGAATGAAATTTTGTAGCAGACGACAAAGTTAGCAGACGACAGAGTATGGCAGCGAAAGGGTTAAAGTGGACCATGCTAGACCATTGTTTTGTTATGTTCTGTGAACATAAATCACTGACGTGGGCCATGATAGAACCTAAGTTATCGTTCCTGATACAAGAAATACGCAGTTTGTTTACATAATTATATTCGCCTAACTAATCGCAGTTTTTGTCTCAGAGGCGAAAAAATAGTGCAATACAATTGATATCGATCGATGTTTTCTTCTTGTTGCCAAGTACACTAATTTGTTGCAATTCTTGCACTTCTTGTCAAGTCTGAGATAATTATGCTGTTGGAATAGGGTTTTATTTCTGTAAAATCCCATAAAGACGGGCTTCAAAACGCAATGCTATCTCTAAAGATAGAAAAGGTCTTTTAAATAGCACTTAGATTGATCGATTTTGGCTTTAAACTAGGAAGGTAATTAACTGCGCATAGAATCAGCGGAAATACCTACTTAAAAGTAAGTAGCAATTTTCCGCAGAATATTACGGAGGGTAAGTGAAAAACACTGGTTCACTTCAGCTAGACTGGCACGTCTTAGACCATAACAACACTGTGAAACAATAATGTGTGCACAAACTTTGATCTAGCATAATTTTAACCATCTCCGATTCAACCACGCTTTTAAGAAACTATTGACCGAGTGTCAAACAGCTTGGATCCTGGTGAGACGCCGAGTTACTCGGCGTCTCATCTGGATCCACGCTGTTTGCAAAACGCGGACCAGGTCGCTGATAGTAGGATAAGGGCAAGAGTACTTTTAAAGGACAACTATTATATATGTACAAGGTTTCTGTGTACCATTTCAGCTTATGGCTCACATGTCATTTTCAAAACGGGTTGTTTATTGTGAGCTAATTGCATAATAATTCTTAGGGCTCTCCCTCGTCATAATACCTACACTGAAAAACCTACAGAAACGGTCATAAAACACGTGTTATATGCGCACAGAAGTTTTGGTAATGACAGAAGGTGCGGAATCGGGCTGATTTATCCTCATGGGTAAACAGAGTAGACCCTGATCAGACGGCCGCTATGAGTATCGTCTGATCTGAGTCTACTCTGTTTGCAAAGGCGTCAAAATGCGTCCCCATCATGAACAGAGTTAATACAGTGTTGTTTGTTTCAGAGACACATTAATGTATTCTTCGTCAGATTATTAATAATCAACGATCTTAAAACTTGTGTCGCTATGGTAACGAATCTGGAATGATATTTTAAACAGTTTGGATCCAGATGAGATGTCCCATCTAGTATGTATAAAGACATCCTGAATATTGATACATGTAGTTTATAAGTGTTGGCAATGACAGAAACTGTAGAATCATATCGATGTTATTTCCTCAAAGCAAGCAGTGCAGACATTGATCAGACGGGTCTTGTAAGAATTTCTGTATGAAGCTTTTAGAAAAAATAAGTTTCTTAAATCGTCCAAAACTTCCATTGTTCACATGTCATTAATTCAAATAAATATTGATGAAATCATAAAGCGTTAATACTGTACATCATTAATATGCTTTTGCAAACAGAGTAGACCCAGATCCTGGAGGAGTCGCCTGATCAAGGTCTGCTTTGTTTGCTTACGACATAATATAGATCTAATTCTACATTTTCTGTTAAATATCTCTGTACTAAATTAGTAATGTATTTTTTTTATAAAACAAAACACACACATAAAAAAACCCAGCTAATTAATATGCATGAGGTCGTTACTTCTTACATGAATACTCATGAGGGAAGTGTTAAATACCAGTCTAAAGTATTTATCGGTTTGTGTTTGTAACCCTTTCAGTGCCAGCATTGTCGTCTGCTAGATACTTTTTCGTCTGCTTCAAATTTTAGAGTGGACGTTTCTAAGACATAAAACAGTGTGTCAAACATTTTGGATCCAGATGAGACGCCGAGTTACTCGGCGTCTCATCTGGATCCAAACTGTTTGAATATGATAACACAGACAGTGAACTGGATAATGTCTTGCGCAAATGCCACGCCATACAAGCGAACTATTGTCTGCTGCGGAAGCAGCGCAACAGACGATTGGATATTAATAGATCATTAATTACAATCAATATGTAATAAAAGTTAAAATGCCATAGTTAATTATCAATAGTTAATACTTAATGAGCGCTGCAAGGTTCAACTGAGCTCATTACCCATTTAGCGAATAAAAGTTCTATTCACAGAGACGCTCTCTCTCTCTCTTTCTCTCTCTGTCTCTCTGTCTCTGTCTCTGTATATCTCTCCTCTCTCTCTCTCTCTCTCTCTCTCTCTCTTTTTCTCTCTCTGTCTCTGTAAATCTCTCCTCCCTCTCTCTCTCTCTCTCTCTCTCTCTCTCCTCTCTCTCTGTCTCTCTCTCTATCTCTATGTCTCTCTGTGTGTCTCTGTCTCTATCTGTCTCTCCTCTCTTTTTCTCTGTCTCTCTCTCTGTCTCTTCACACATTTTATAGCAGAGTAGACCCAGATCAGACGGCACCTATAGCATCCATCTGATCAGGATATTCTCTGTGTGCTTATGGAACTATGTAGATCGGATTACACAATTGTTTTACCAAGGACCAAAACTTTTCTCGATCGGATGACATTATAAATATTAGGCCAACTGATATTTATACATGTACATACATGTACATTATTTCTTACACGGAGTAAAGCTTTACGAACTATAGGCACTTTCTGCATTACATTTGTCTTACATTAACCCCTTCACTTTTCTATACTTAGTCCAAATTTCAAAACCTTCTGAATATTTATTGATAAAATAAGAATATGGAAGGTGAAACATTGTAGCCATGTTAGAAACTAAAGAAACATATATATCAAATCAATTAGCAAACAGATCAGACCCTGATCAGACGGCTCCAATAGGAGCCGTCTGATCTGGGTCTTCTCTGTTTGCAAAGGCACGAAAGGCTTGTATATGAATGAAATGGTTAAGTAACTGTCTGTTTAAATTAAAGACTTCTATGATAATGTTGTGGTCGCAATAGCGATACTTTACTCTACTAAGTGTTAAAAAGATTAATTTATAATCTGCCACTGAACATGAACGCCAAAATACTCCACCAGGTGTCGCTGTGTAATGTCTCGGTTCATCAGGGTTTACATGGTTTTCACAGTTCCGTTACGAAGTTCATCGTCCCATTCATTCTTAAGTCCACGCGCTTCGCTATAACATGTGCCGTAACAACCTTCACGTCGCTGTAAAAACAAAAACACAAAACATGTACTCAATTTTTAATCTGGTACAATTTTGACTATTTCCGATTCGAACAATTTGAGAAATTATTGAACGTAGCGTCAAAAATCTTGGGTCCGGATGAGACGCCGAGTTACTCGGCGTCTTATCTGGACCCAAGCTTTTTGCAAATGCGTGTTAGGTTGCGGTTAGCGGGACGAGGGTTCACGAAAGGCGAGCGGTAATTGATTGGCCAGATGGCGTGGAAGTTGGAAGGCTTCTGTTCATCCTATAACTCTGGTTACCCTAATTTCCCTAAGAATTCGCGTACCAGTTCTTAGAATTCTTGCTCCGTTGGTTTGTTATGCTGAATAAGTCTAACTATAGCACCATTTTGATACTTTTATATTAGATTGATATAATAGTAAACAGTATAGACCATAATCAAGTAGCGTCTGCAGGACCAGGTCCCAATTTCAAGATTTATGCGCAATTACTTAATATCGGGGTTAACTAAATAAAGCGTATTAAATTTGAATCTAGAGAAGATAATTGAAATAATTGTATCCAAACAGAATCTTTGGAGACAGTCGGTTATATTTTCAAATAGGAAATGACTTGTATTGCATGGAACATCTAATTAAACCCAAAAATGAATTCTATGAAATTCTTAAGGCCGTTTCAAATTCTTAAATACATGTAATTACTTTCGTTTTAGACCACTCTCAGTTATTATCAAAATTTTATGCAACATTTGTTCTCAAAATGATATCTGAGCCTACATGTTACCCTTTTCATTCGATATAAACATTAATTTATGAAATACATTTGAACTTCGATATCTCGAACTCGGATAACTCGTACTTCGGGCTAACTCGACCTTAAAGTTCGGTCCTTCCAAAATCTTACAATACAGAATTGCTCTAAAATGTATCACTACGCATATCTAGAAACACATTTCACAGCTTAATGCAGGTCTACAGTAATGCTGAAAGCTCCTACAGGAGCTTTCAGCATTACTGTAGACCTGCATTAAGCTGTGAACTAGAGAAATTGTCCAGATTATAAATAGGATATCTCGAACTTCCGTTGTCTCGAACTAATTTGAATAGTTCCTTGAAGTTCGAGGTATCGAAGTTCAACTGTAGTGTGCGCTTGTATAATTTTTAAATAACATGCTTAGTTAAGTAATTACTTAAGAATGTTCGTGTAACTGGGACCAGGGTCTGCACTAAGATCGTTTGTCCAAACATTTGGGTTAACCATTTCCCTCATATAAACGCATTTTTCACGCATTTGCAAACAGAGTAGACCCTGATCAGACGGCTCCTATAGGAGCCGTCTGATCAGGGTCTGCTCTATTTGCTAGAGCAATTTGAAAGAGCTATTCCTTTACTTTCTAAACTAGCTACAATGTCTACAATGTTCCACCTTTCAAATTTCATTATAAACTTTTTCGTGCATGAATATTCATTCGGCATTAACATTGGGAATAAATATAGAACAGGGAAATGGTCAATATAGACACTATGTACTTTTTGCCTAAGTTTGCCAGCCCGAATACTTAGGGGGTGTAGTGTACTCTGTACTCTTTGCGTGAAAAGCGGTATTAAAGCAACACGACTGTGGTCAGAGTTTGCTTCATTTTCCAAAATAATATTTTCGAAGTAGAATGTCCTTTCAATGATAAACATTTATGATAGAATGGATGTATATACATGTATCTATGGTATTCCATAAGCCAACGGAGCAAAGTAAATATATTCTTGAAGAATTCTGTTGTCGATGTAGCATTAGATAAATAGTGAAATAGGTTTACCCATTACTCATAGAGACAGTTATTTCTTTTGACGTATTTGCAAATAGAGTAGACCTTGACCAGGTCTAGTCCAGGACTGTTCCGTTTGCTTATGAACTACGATACAAATATGCTTTGTGCATGACGTCATTATAACATTCAGTTGATCAATATTCATAAATTCATTTTCCCTCACGTGAAAATTCACGAGAGAAAATGTTAATCCTTTACTCCATAAATACGCCTTTCTGCGCCTTTGCAAACAGAGTAGACCCAGATCAGACGGCTCATACAGGAGCCGCCTGATCAGGGTCTACTCAGTTTTCTTATGAACTAATATATATCTGATTCTACAGTTTCTGCCACGGCAAAATATTTTGTTTATGATACAATTATAAATTCAGCCAATTAATATTCATACATTCATTTTCTTTCACGTGCAAAAAGCACGAGAAAAGGGGTTAAGACGAAAAAACTCGAAATCTTATTCATTATCTCAGACTTGAGACAAACGTCAAGTAGTGTTTTTTCTCTTATAGAAAACCTATTGTAGATAATTGTTACAAGCACGTGCACCCTTGGCTTCAGCACTTGTGTACAGTATTCAAGTGGAATACTTGACATTTAGAACATGACCTTTCATGTCCTTTAAAATTCTGGTATTGTGGTCTGCTGCAGAAATATGTATTTTATAGTTTTCCTAACGCATATATGCCGAATGAATCCTTTGATAAGGGTTTGCATTGTTTTCTTAACAAATTATTTTCCAGTAGTTAATTTGACTAAAACATTTCTGGAAGAAACATACCCATACCTCAAAATGAAAAATAGATTAATTCAGGAAATAATTGGATTGGTTCAATAGAAAATACATGTTAAACATTACCCCGTGGTGACAAAAATAATGTCTGCTCAAATTTGAATCTGGTGCAAAATGTGACTACTTCCGATTCGATCAATGTTTAAGGAAACTGTTGGCCGAGTGTCAAACAGCATGGATTTTGTTGACCGAGTGTCAAACAGCAGGGATTATATTGACCGAGTGTCAAACAACAGTGATTCTATTGGCCGAGTGTCAAACAGCAGGGATTCTATTTACCAAATGTCAAACAGCAGGGATTCTATTGACCGAGTGTCAGCGGACAGCGGGATAAGGGTTTACCCATTACCTCATAGGCTATTTTTAGATCCATTACCTCATAACTATTTTAGATCCATTACATCATAGGCTATTTTTAAACCAATTACCTCATAGGCTATTTTTAAACCCATTACCTCATAGGCTTTTTTAGACCCATCCTCAATAAATCTACTGAAAAGGAGCATTTACTAGAAGAAAATGAAATGTTTAGAATTGTGTAATTTCGAAACCATTGTGATAAATAGAGCATTTACTCCATAGGAGCAAATGCTATATTTATCCAAATGGTTTCAATTAAATGACTTTTCCAGAGCCGTCAAAAGGTGTCAATATGAGGGAATGGGTTAAGGTAGAGGAATATGGGTTATAGTTGGTAATTCATCTCCGTGTTAGCGCCAGAAATAAAGTAGATGCGTTCAATGCATAATTGGAAGGATCGAATAGAAAATACAGGTTAAAATGGGTGAAATCATTACTATCATAGCGTCAGTGAATACTTTAGAATCCAACTCACTTACATGGAATTTAAAAATTTCCAACTTCTTTTTTTTCCTACACTTGAAAGGGCCGTAAACTAGATAACTATTATATTACCAACAGAGTTCTGTCAAAAAAAAAGAAAAGAGAAATGTGAAATATTTAAGATTCACATTCCCTGAATATACAAAGTAGATCGGCCAGTTACTGTTTACGCCTTTCCCTGTTATTTCAATACCTACTGAATATCCATGGACAAAAATAGTTATAATGAAATAATTATGGAAGATAAAAAATTGTAGCCATTTTTGGAAAGTAAATTATCAGATTTGTCAACTTTTATTAGCAGACAGAGCAGACCCTGATCAGACGGCTCCAATAGGAGCCGTCTGATCTGGGTCTACTCTGTTTGCAAATGTGTGAAAACACATGCGTGAAGCCCTTTGATCATCTGATCTGGGTCTACACTGCTTGCAAATGCTAATTCGCTCGTTTCCCATATTCAAAGGATTTGATTAATCTCAGAATTAGTACATCTTTCGCCACTGTGTGAGAACAGATTAGATCTAGATCAGACCTGAACTATGTTGGTTTAAAGTTTTGACGTCTGATCTGGATCCATCCTTATCAAGCTTTTGATTGGTCAGATTTGAGTTCTCAAGCCAAAGGCTCAAATCTGACCAATCAAAAGCTTGAGAACGTTCTCAGACTCAACTAAAAGTTTTATAAGCATGGACCCTGGATTCAAACTGCTTGCATATAGGTAATCGGTCCAAGATTACATTGGCAGCGAAAATGTTTAACCCTTTCCACGCCTGTGCAAACAGAGTAGATCCAGATCAGACGGCTCCTGTAAGAGCCGTCTGATCAGGATCTGCTCGGTTTTCTTTGGGAATATTATAGATCATATTCCATGCTTATAAAACTGTTTAGTTGAGTCTGAGTTCGTTCTCAAGTGTTTGAATGGTCAGATTTGAGCCTTTGGCTCACATCTGGCCAATCAAAAGCTTGAGATCAAACTCAGACTCAACTAAAAAGCTTTATAAGCATGATCGAGTGAGTGAGTGAATTGGGTGAGCCCCGATTCTAGTTTCTACCACAGCAAAAATATAATCCCCTGTAATAATGTTATTAAAACTTAAAACTAATTAATATGCATACAGTCCTGATGTCTTACATAAATATTCATCATGTAATGAGTTAAGAAGCAAATTCTTCCGGAATCCAGTCATTTTGACCTCAAACCATTTTTTTTCTTTCTAGGGTTTCAACTATGAGTAAAGACGAGTTATGGCAGAAACAGACGAAGAGTATGGTGGGTTTTTTTTCTTCTGAGAGTTCGAAAGGATAAACGTTTGCAACTCGTCGTCGACAATTCCGAGAAATTATTTCCATTCAGTTTTGATCCAGATGAGACAGAGGTGACTAGGCACCTATAGTGTGACTGCCTGGTCGTACACTGGGAAACGAGATTGAATGAAAATCTACAACGAGAAAAATAAAAGTTCATACAATTTATTTTCTTCAGCATTTTAAAGGTTGATGTCTTTAAATGCGGGAAATGATTTATATGCCATTTGCAAACAGTGGATACCCAGATCGGAGGGCTCCTAGAGGAGGAGTCATTCGATCAGGATCTGCACTGTTTGTCATTCACCAATCCTCTAGCATAGTATACCCTATTCTTCTGAATGGACTCGTTTGTTTTTAACAATAAATGGAACTTTCTACGTAGAAAATTCAGCATTAAAACGGTTAACATTTTCACGCATTTGCAAACAGAGAAGACCCAGATCAGACGGCTCCTGTAGGAGCCGTCTGATCAGGGTCTGCACTGTTTGCTAATGAACTATGAGTTATCTGTTTCTTGCTACAATGTTCCACATTCTATATTTCATTGTTACTATTTTGTCCATGAATATTCAGTAGGTATTGTAATTTAAAATATACACAGAACAGGTAAAGGGTTAAAGATCCATCTACGTGTAAATGAACAACTGACAGACACGGAAAGACAGGTGAAGCTATTTAACTCTTTTTTTGGCGCCAAATATTTTTCGCCGGCAAACAATGTCGTCTGCTTTACGTTTGAAAGTAAATTTACCTTCAATTTCTTCTCTATAACGTTAAAGGCGTGTCAAACAGTTTGGATCCTGATCAGACGCCGTTATATTCAGCATTTGATCTGGATCCAAACTGTTTACAAAGGTGATCACAGATTTGCCCAGTGAGGCGCTTTCCAGCATGTTCGGTAGTGAAAGAGTTAGTGCTTTTCAAGAACGAACCCTGTCGGCTGATAAAACTATCGTCTGCAGCAAACGCCATGTTTTCCTGACTTAGTTCAACAAATACGCCTATGTACGCCCAGTTATACCTTTACAAACAGAGTAGACACTGATCAGACGGCTCCTGTATGTATCGTCTGATCAGGGTCTATCTGCTCTGTTTGCTTATAGAATAAAACGAATCGGATTCCTTTGTTTCACCATTGCAAAAAATCCCGTGTTAGTGATTTAATATATACTTTTTTCAAAAACTCGTCTATTTAACCATTTCTTTCATATAAACGAGTTTTCACGCATCTGCAAACAAAGTAGACCCAGATCAGACGGCTCCTATAGGAGCCGTCTGATCAGGGTCTGCTCTGTTTGCTTGTGATATAATGTAAATATGATTCATTAGTGTCTGCCTTAGCCAAAAGTTCATGTGTTCATGTGCTATAATAACAATTAATCTAATTAATATTCATTAAGTCATTATCTCTTGTATGAATATTCATGAAATAAAATTATGCCATTTTAAAACCTCATCTATTTAATGTCATTATATCTTATATGAATAGATCTATTCACCAGGTAAAGGTTAACGAGAAAACCAAAAGGTCAAGCGACGGACTTTGTACTGATCCAACGGTAAAGATACAAACTGATAGCAAATACTAGACATTTGGAGATTAACAAGATTAACCCTTTATCCCATGAATATTCATATAAGAAATAATGACGTCATGAATATTAAGTTAACACATGGACACATGATTTTTAGCCACGGCACAAACTGTAGAGTCATGTTTATATCATATCATAAATAAACAGAGCAGACCCTGATCAGACGGCTTCAAAAGAAGCCGTCTGATCTGGGTCTACTCTGTTTGTAAAGGCGTAGAAATGCGTATTTATGGAGTAAAGGGTTAAAATTAATAACTTCTACATTAAAACCTCGCTAATCCAAGCACTCAAATAAGTCTTTAATCCACTCCCTCATAGGCTATTTTTAGAGTCAATACCTTTGAATGAATCTACCGAAAAGGAGCATTAATTAGATGAAAGGAAAATTCTAGAATTGTGTAGTTTCGAAACCATTGCGATATATATAGAGCATTTGTTCATGTGGGGTAAATGATCTATTTATCACAATGGTTTCAAAAAGTGGTTTCTATAGAGGTGTCAAAATGCATCAATATGAGGGAATGGTATACATATGAGGGAATGGGCTAAATATGATGGAATGGGTTAATGTGCTTTTGAATAGATCTGGTTCTTTCTGATAACTTTTGTGAGCAATTTCGATCCAGGTGAGACGCTTTGAAAATTATTTTAGCAAAAAATGTAACTCTTTTATGCAATGCGACAGACGACCAATTGGACCAGACGACAAATTGCTCCAGACAACGCGTATTTAGTGTGGTAAAGATTAAGGAACTATACCCGCGGCTACAGCAAAACGATGGGGACTTTTTATTTTATTTTATCGCACTATATAATTAGCGATGTAAATTAATTCATTATATGCTACAGGCGAGTTCGTACAACCCATTGCAAATACTTTGGTTCTTGATAAGATACGAGGAACTTGGCGTCTCATCAGAACTCGACGGTTCCGACACTCAGAATCTGTGTGGTATTCAAGAAATCTTTACCTCATAAACACGCATTTTAATGACTGTGTAAACGGAGTAGACCCAGATCAGACAGCTCCTACAAGATCTCAAGATCTGCTATGTTTGCCAAAGAACTGCTCAGGATCCATGCTTATAAACTTTTAGTTGAGTCTGAGTTCGGTCTCAAGTTTTTGATTGGTCAGATTTGAGCCAAAAAATCTGACCAATCAAAAGCTTGAAAACTCAAATCTAACCAATCAAAAGCTTGAGAACAAACTCAGACTCCGTTATGTCTAAATACAGTTGAACTTCGTTATTTCCAGTGTGACTATACAGATTAGTTCGAGATAACAGAAGTCAAAGTTATCGAATTTCTAATCTGGACAATTTCTCGAGTTGACAATATCCTGTTTCTAGTTTTGAAGACATATGACCACTTAAAGCAGGTTGAAAGTAAAGCAGAATGCGCCTTAAGGCGCATTCTGCTTTACTTTCAGCCTGCTTTAAGCTACCACCTACTAGGATATAGAAAATATTTATTATGCAATATGTTCATGACTGTATGAATTTGAACTATTTTCTCCAGCGGAGGAATAAATCAAACACGCTAAAAGCCGCTTCTATCAGGTAAAGGGTTAATGCAGATGTAAAGCAATGCTGAAAGTTCATGTAGCAGCTTTCAGCATTACTTTACATCTGCATAGTGTAGTTCAACTGTTAACCCTTCGCTTGCTGTTCACGTCAATATACCTACCTGTAAATAGTGAAGACCCAGATGAGACAGAAGCTGTCTCATTAGGGTCTGCACTATTTACAAATTGATTTTGCAACCAGTGCACTCCACAGCAGTGATTGCACAGAGAAATAATTGCAGTCAGTGAAGATATAATTATGTAATTATACAACAGGGCATGGGTAAAGAAGAAGAACTGTTTTTTTTTAAAATTCAGCAAGCGAACGGTTAAATATTCTCTTATTTAGGTACAAATTACTGCATAAATTTACTGCATAGATTTGCCTTTCTACGCTTTTGCAAGCAAACTAGACTCAGATCAGACGGCTCTCATTGGAGTTGTCTGATCAAGGTCTGCTCTGTTGGCTTATGGAATAATATAGATTTTACAATTTATCCTTTGGCAAAATCTACCACGTCTTAACCCTTTCACCGCCAATGTCGCAAACATGCACAACGACAAATAGTGCAGTCCCAGATCAGTCGCCGCCTTTTCAAGGCGGCGTCTGATCAGGGACTTCACTTTTTGTCTCAAACTCTATTTCTATATCTGTGTTTTATTCCTTTGAAATTTGCATTTATTTATCTCAAAGTTCCTTATTTTACCAGATGATTTAACAAAAGTGGTTTGCAGACGACAATTAGAAGTTTGGCGCCGAAAGGGTTAATATGCCAGAGCTTTTCCGTGCACGGGACACATTGCATTGTTCATCGCTCACAAGAACACCCGGGTAGAACCACAGGCCTACTGCCAACCAGCTAGAAGGCTTTATCACATGAAAAATCTAAATACTCAGGCCGGGATTCGAACCATAGCGGCGAGGAGCTAAGTGATTGTCAGTCGAAGACCATAACCACTCTGACACGGAGGCCCCTTTTTTATTAAATGGT
The DNA here is from genome assembly GCA_963576725.1 of Azorinus chamasolen. Taxonomy (NCBI): domain Eukaryota; kingdom Metazoa; phylum Mollusca; class Bivalvia; order Cardiida; family Solecurtidae; genus Azorinus; species Azorinus chamasolen. The sequence continues at coordinate 56,312,954 of OY755253.1, read as the reverse complement.
TGCCTTTAGAGGAGTTTTGCGTATTTAATTCTTTTACAGAAAATTCCATATGAATTGTGGATGGGTCCAAATTTCATTACGGATTGATTTGCTTTATATAATATGGAAGTTAAAGGTTCGATAAAAAAAAGTAGCAATCCTTATCCAGCTACCATAACCATTATCTCGCCACCTTAACTATTATCCAGCTAAAACAATCCTTATTCCAGTACCTTAACCCATAGCCAGCTACCTTTACCTTTATTTAGCTACCGTAACCCTTTCCCAACTATCTTAACCATTATCTCGTCAACTTAACCATTATCCAGCTACCTTAACCCTTATCTCGATACGCTTATCTCGCTATCTTAACCTTTTCTCCATCTACCTTAACACATACCCAGCTGTCTCACTAACCGCGATCTGGATCACATTTGCAAACGGCTTGGATCCATATGAGACGCCGATAAATTCGGGGTCTCATCAGGATCAAAGCTGTTTGACACTTGGTAAGTACAAGTAGTTTCTCAAAATCTTGTGTCCTGACACTTTGTCAATAGTTTCTAAAAAAAAAGTGCGTCATGACAGTTGCTCAATAGTTTTCTCAATAGGTTGTATCATGACAGTTGGTCAATAGTTTCTCAATAGGTTGTGTCATGACAGTTGCTCAATAGTTTTCTCAATAGGTTGTGTCATGACACTTGCTCAATAGTTTTCTCAATAGGTTGTATCATGACAGTTGGTCAATAGTTTTCTCAATACCTAGGTTGTGTCATGACAGTTGGGCAATAGTTTCTCAATAGGTTGTGTCATGACACTTGCTCAATAGTTTTCTCAATAGGTTGTGTCATGACACTTGCTCAATAGTTTTCTCAATATGTTGTGTCATGACCCTTGCTCAAAAGTTTTCTCAATAGGTTGTGACATGACCTTTGCTCAATAGTTTTCTCAATAGGTTGTATCATGACCCTTGCTCAATAGTTTTCTCAATATGTTGTGTCACGACCCTTGCTCAATAGTTTTCTCAATAGGTGGTGTCATGACACTTGCTCAATAGTTTTCTCAAAAGCTTGATCGAGTCGGAAGTAGTGAAAAATGCACCAGATTCAAATTTGAGCAGACATTTTTTTTAGAGCGGATTAAGAGTTAAGCGGAACACTGAAGATGACAACTTTTTTTGAAAGATAATACTTTCTTTGCAAGCGAATATTTAACCCTTTCCTCTATATAAACTCTTTTTTCACGCATTTGCAAACATAGTAGATCCAGATCAGACGGCTCCTGTAGGAGCCGTCTGACCAGGGTCTGCTCTATTTGCTTATGGCTACAATTGTTTCTTCTTCCATATTTCATTATACGATTTAACCCTGTTTATTACAAAGTTCATTACCTACTGAATATTCATGGACAAAACAGTTATAATGCAATATTGAAGGTGATACATTGCAGCCATTTTAGAAAGTAAAGAAACAGATCTATCAAATTCTATTAGCAAACAGAGCAGACCCTGATCAGACGGCTCCTCTAGGGGTCGTCTGATCTGGGTCTACTCTGTTTGCAAATGCGTGAAAACACGTTTACATGAGGGAAAGGGTTAATTATAGTTGTACCTGAATGTACAGTACTCAGTAGGTACTGAAATTGGGAATAGACATAGAATAGGGGAAATGTTAAAATCGACATGGAATGCGAAACAGCTAAAGTAGAAATACTAGTTTCATCTTCAGACAAAATAATGTGGCAGGCCCGAGTTTTCCACCAATAAAATAGTTCCAGACAATGGCAGATAATCGGTATTATTCCGCGATAAGCTTATCTGTAAGCAGTTTTCCGACATTAACACAAACGTCTCCAGAGAGATCGAACTGATGATAGAAATCGCGGATCTGCCGGAAATGCATTACGCAAGCGCTCTTATTGTCTCACACGTGCCATATTCGCGTTTTATTTGCACATGCTCCGTTTTATTTATTATCCCAGAATTTTTGCACGCATGCTACATTTTAGAGAAAAAAATGCTCACGTTACCAGTCGGTCCTATTTACCCTAAATATTCGGACATCCAGTCTCCTCTCTTCACAAGTTTGAACAGCTGAAAAAAGTCCTCATTTTTTGCAACATTTTAACGCTTTCTATATGTTCTATGTTTATTTCCAATGCCAATACCTACTGACTTTTCAGGGTAAAAAAAGTTTAAGGAAATATGGAAGGTGGAACATTGTAGCCATTTTAGAAAATAAAGAAACATACATTTCAAATTCCACTTGTAAACGAAGGAGTTCCTACAGGAGCTGTCTGATCTGGATCTACACTGTTAGCAAATGCGTGAAAACACGTTTATATGTAGGAGAGGGCTAACTCTTTCCCCACTATGAATAAATAAAGTCTACTCAAATATGGGACTCGTGCAAGTTTGACTATTTCCGAATCGAGCAAGCTATTGAGAAACTCTTGACTGAGTGTCAAACAGCTTGGATCCAGATGAGACGCCGAGTTACTGGGCGTCTCATCTGGATCCAAGCTGTTTGCAAATGTGACTCATGCAGGACGTGAAAAAGGAGATAAAGGTTGAATTAGACCGACTTTAGGAGCAGTTACATCTGGGTCTGCACTGTTTCCCCTAGGGTGATTAGATTAACCACTTACATGGTCTATGGTTATTTCAAATTTCAATACCTACTGAATATTCATGGACAAGATAGTAATAACGAAGTATGGAAGGTGGGAAATGGTAGCTATTTTAGAACGTAAAGAAACATCTTTCAATTTTTATAAAGCAAACATAGCAGACCCTAATAGGAGCCGTCTGACCTGGGTCTACTCTGTCTGAAAATGTGCGAAAACTCGTTTATATGAATGAAAGGTTTAAGTCGATTATATGGATAATTCTACACTGGACCCTCGATATCTCGAATTCAGATAACTCGATCTCAGAATAACTCGAACTAAAGTTTGGTCCTTCCAAACTTAACTCTACAGAATTGCTCAAAAATGAACGCCATAGAAGCAACACATGTGCTCAAATAAGATTTAATGAGATATTTTAAAAAGTTAATTGATCGAAATTTGGCATTATACAGACTTGGGCGTAGCAAAACACAATTATTTTGGTACTAAACAACTCCTAGGTTTAACTAACCAAGGTTCTATAATCAAATCTATATTTAACCATATTCACAGATATACGTTATATTTGATATAGTTTGATATACGCAACGATACATTTAAGAAAATGCCTTATTATATCTGGGAAGGGTAGCAGTTTACTTCGAGTTATCCAAAGTTCGAATTATCCGAGTTCGGAAAATCGAAGTTCATATGTATAATATAATGAAAAACATCATTAGAGGTTGTTCCAGGTTCATGGATATTCGTTTCTTTTTTGTCTTACTTGATGACCAATTAATTTGATTCCTAGCATAAAAGATAATGCAAAACTTGGCCGGAGTGAAGAACTGTTCTATAAAACTAAATGTATACGAGGTACTTTTCCGAGATTGTCGGAAACCGCCGAGAAATTACGATTGGCAAGTTCGTTACCGAAAGCTGCACGTGCAAGTGTTCGGTGCATCAGATAAATTACACATGTACGAGTACTTCATCTTGGAATGATGATGCAATCAAACCGTCCCTAAACCGGAAGTTCAAACAACTAGTCAATGTCGTTTTTCAGACAGGTGACAGCTTAATGCAGGGTGAAAGTCACACAGAAAGCCCCGAGAGGAGCTTTCTGTATGACGTTCACCCTAAATTAAGCAGCCACCTACATAATTATAATGATCTTTTTTTCTTTTCCTAAGTCCGGTTTAGAGAGTGTGTATAACTGTTATTTCAATAAACCCCTACTTGACTATAAGGAGTTGTTCATTGCTTTTCCTTGATAACGTATTTTGCACTCGTAACCATTTCCTTGTTCTTCGTTTATTCCAATTTTCAATACCTACTGAATATTCATGAACAAAATAATACTGATGAAATATGGAAAGTGGAACAGTGTAGCCATTTTCAGAAGGTAAAGAAACATAGCTGTCAAATTCCATAAGCAAACAGAGCAGACCCTGATCAGACGGCTCCGACAGGAGCCGTCTGATCTGGGTCTTTTCTGTTTGCAAATGCGTGAAAAGGCGTTTAAATGAATATTCACCTGGCATTAAGCTTACCGATATCTGAATCTATCTTTTTGGCAAAAGCCAAAGTACCCGTGCCTTCATTTCTCTGAACGCTTAATGAAAACCAACACTAAGGTTTAACAAACAATAGAACCAGATAAGCCATCATATTTAATCCTTTACTCCGTGCGCATTTGCAAACAGAGCAGACCCAGATCAGACGGCTCCTACAGGAGCCGTCTGATCAGGGTCTGCTCTGTTTGCTTATGATATAATTTGGATATGATTCTACAGTTTTTGCTATAGCCAAACATTCATGTGTCCATGCGCTATTATAGCAATATTTATCTAATAAATATTCATGATGTCATTATTTCTAACATGCATATTCATTGAGTAAATGAGTCTGGTTCTAAACTATTTGTCATAAAAGTCAGTCACACAGAACAGGCTCTTGTTTGTAGTGAATAGTGTTGTATCTGATCAGACGCCATGTTTTAAACGCAGCATCTGAACACGTTCTACACTGTCTGCAAATAAATAAAGGTTGGTTTTCCTAAAGTCGTCTCTAAAAAAGATCTATCGAATTTATTTGACTGCTTTATTAGAAGATACTTTTCAACCGACGGTAGCTCCGATAGATTTAAGTGCGCACTCAAATAAACTCGGAAATTACTGAGTGAGTATACAAAGTAAGATTCTAAGCTACTTCACCTTTAACGTGCTGATAAAAATGGCGTCTGGTGAGCATGTTTCACTGTTTTGTATTGAATCCTTTATCCCGTTGTAATGTCTGTTCAAATTTAAATCCGTTGCATTTTGACTACGTCCGATTCGGTTCAGCTTTTGAGAAAACTATTGACCGGGTCTCAAACAGCGTGGATCCTGATGAGACGCCGAGTTACTCGGCGTCTCATCTGGATCCACACTGTTTGCAAATTCGACCTAGATTGAACGCTACCTTAACCCGTTCCTTCATATAAACGCATTTTCACGCATCTGCAAACAGAGTAGACCCAGATCAGACATCTCCTATAGGGGCCGTCTGATCAGGGGCTGTCCTGTTTGCTAATGGAATTTTATAGAACAACAATATTCCACCTTCTATGTTTCATTACAAATAGTTTTTTTTTCATAAATATTCAGCTGGTATTGAAAGTTGGAATAAACGTGAAACAGGGAAAGGAACCGTTATCAGTGGCATGATCCGTAATATACAAACAGCTTGGATCCAGATCAGACGCCGAGAAACTCGGCCTTTCATCAGGATCCAAGCTGCTTACGTCTTGGACAATAGTCCCAAAAAGCTAAACGAAACGAAAGTTAGTAAAACTGGTGTCGAAAAGGTTTGAGCTGACATCATTTTTCCAGCAGGATAAAGACTGATATTTACAAACAGCTTGGATCCAGATGAGACGCCGACACTCTGCTGGACGCTCGATGAATAGTTCCCAAATATATACCGAAATGTTATTTAGTAAAAATTGAATCAAATATGAGTTTTGAGCTGACATCATTTTTGAGCAGACTAAAGGTTGATATTTATAACACAGCAGCAGTTCTCTTTCGGCGCGCAAAATGCATAAGCACATGTAATGCACATTCAGCCCTCGTCCCGCTGTAATAGAAAATAATGTCTGCTCAAATTTGTAGCTGATGCAATTTTGACACCTCCTAAGTCGATAAAACTTTTCAGAAATTATTGACCAAATGTCAAACAGCTTGGATGCTGATGAGACGCCGAGTTACTCGGCGTGTCATCTGGATCAAAGCTGTTTTCAAATGCGAATTCGGTCGCGGATAGCGAATTAAGTGTTAAGAATCGTCAATGGGCCCTTAAAACTAATAACGCTGGGAAACACGTGCTATAAACTTGAAATCGCGTAACACGTGCGCTATCTAGGAGACAGGCTGTTGTTTGTAATAGGAAAGACCATAAAAATTCTGCACTTTTCTATGGTTTACTACAAAAAGGCTTGAGACCAAACTATAACTCTACGAGCAAGAAACAAGTTCAGCGTACTTCAACAACAAAAAAATGTTAATTGTTCAGAGAGTATGCAGCGATTATTGTTATCGAATGTCATTTACCCTTATTTCGCTACCTTAACACTTATTCCGCTATACCTTAAATCTTATCTGAAAATTCGCGACGTCACTCCCATAAATTGCAAACAGCTTGGATCCGGATGAGACGTCGAATAATTCGGCGTCTCATCAGGCTCTAAGCTGTTTGACACCCTTTAAAGGATTTCTAAAAAGCTGGATCGTTTTGGAAGTAGTTAAAATGCACCAGATGCAAGATTTGAGCACACATTATTTTTTTCACAGCTGGTGAAAGTGTTAAATCATGAGATCGAGTAGTGAGTCATTTATTGGAATTTGCTCATAGTGCTTATTCGTATGATATTATTTCGAATGTGAGTAAAAGAACATATTTGGTTTGCTTGCTATATAGACACTGAACTCCATCCATATACATGTATATAAATATCTCTGTCTGTTTCTCTCTGTGTCGCTGTGTACCTGCCCTCTACTGCATTTCTGTGAATCTGTGTATCTGCGTCTCTCACTATCACTCATTCACTTTCTGTCTGTCTGTCTTTCTCTCTGTATATATGTATCTGGCTTTTCTTTTTTCGTTCTTTCTTTCTTATGTCTGTCTGTCTGTCAGTCTGTCTGCATGTCTGTCCGCCTGTATGCCCGTTTGCCTGCTTGCCTGAACTTCTGTACGGCTATATGTCTGTCTGTTTCTCTGTCTGTTTCTCTGTCTGTTTCTCTGTCTGTCTCTTTCTCTGACTGTCTCTCACTCTCTATATATATGTCTGTCTGTATCCCTGTCTGTCCGTCTGTCTCCCCTCTCTCTCTGTTTATGTATGTGTCTGTATGTTTCTGTGTCTGTCTCTCTCACTTTTTGTCTGTCTGTCTGTCTCTCTGTATGTCTGTCTCTGACTTTCTTTTTTCGTTCTTTCTTTCTTATGTCTGTGTGTCTATCTGCATATACAGTAAAACCCCGCTAATGCGACCACTTAATAAACAACCATTTGTGTCGTTTAAAGCAGGTGGTTGCTTAATGCAGGACAAAAGTAATGCAGAAAGCTCCTCTGGGAGCTTTCTGCATTACTTTTGTCCTGCATTAAGCTACCACCGGCATCTAGTACCCAGAATTATACCTCTTTTATTTGGTCGCATTAGAGGGGTTTTACTGTATGTATGTCTGTCCGCCAGCTTGCCAGTTTGCCTGCTTGCCTGAACTGCTGTACGTCTGTATGTCTGTCTGTTTCTCTGTCTTTTTCTCTGTCTGTTTCTCTGTCTGTTTCTGTCTCTGTCTCTTTCTGTCTGTCTCTCTGCCTCTCTGTCTGTCTGTATGTATCTGTCTCTATCTCTATCTCTCTCCACCCTCTATCTCTCTCTTTTCTCTTTCTCTATCTCTCTCTCGCCCTCTCTGTCGGTCCGTGTCCGTCTCTCTCTTCTGTCTCTCTGTCTCTGTCTCTCTGTCTCTCTATGTGTCTGTTTCTGTCTCTCTGTCTTTTCATCTCTATATCTCTGTCTATCGCGGTCTCTGTCTCTCCCTGTCTCTCCATGTCTTTGTCTCTCTCTCCATGTCTCTATCTCTCTCTCTTTCTCTCTCCCTGCCTCTGTCTCTCTCTTTCATCCTCTCTCTGTGTGTGTCTCTCTCTGTCTCTGTTTGTGTGTGTCTCTCTGTCTCTGACTTCCTATAGGAGCCGTCTGATCTCGGTCGACTCTGTTTGCAAAGGCGTAGAAAGGCGTAGTTATGGACTAAAGGGTTAAAACTCCGACTTTTTCAAAATTCACATGACTGAGTTTCAAACAGACGTCGAGCTATATGGCGGTTAGAAGACTAAGGGTAAAACATCCTTACAACGACACAATAGACGTGGCGATAGCTTATGTCTACAAATAATGTACATTTCCTCGATATTATTTATGATTTCAAAAATATTCACCCTTTCTCTGTTGTACAGTGAACCCTCATTACAACGGATGTGTTTGTTTCCAGACATGTTGCTGGTATAACGAGGTTGCCGTTATAACAAGTTTAAATATGAAAGGAACCATATGGCCAGTTTCAAACTAATACCAACAGGTGAACGCTTAATGCAGTACACAAGAAGTACAAAAAGCTCCCTTTGGGAGATTTTTGCACGTCTTGTGTTTTGATCACCTGTCTTATTGGCATTGCACCTATTTATTCAGTGGTTGTTTCAAATACTTTACGGTAATTTTGTTTCAATGCATACTGTCGGCATAACGAGGGTGCCATTGTAACGAATGTCGGTATAATGAGGATTCCATGTATATTCATGTAAGAAATAATGACGTCATTAATATTAATAAGATTATTTTATATATGAACACATAACATTTTGGCTCATAAAGAAGCTGTACAACGAGATCTATACTACATCATATGCAAACAGAGCAGACCCTGATCAGACGGCTCCTATAAGAACCGTATGATCTGGGTCCACTCTGTTTGCAGATCCGTGAACATACGCTTACATAAGGGAAATATTTAATTTCCTGATGCGACACGTTGTTACTCGTCACTCAGTTTTGTTGATACAAGCTAACTGCATGTTGTGTATCGGGATAAGGGTTAGGGTATTTCCCTACAAAGTTTAAAATGCAGTACGTGCCCAAGGTTCAAAGAGTGTAGCTGGTAGACGCCATTTTGGTATTATCTGTTCAAATTAAAATTAAGGAATATGCTATTATGTAGAAATTTGTTGTGAGAGAGTGAAAAAGAAATATTCCACAATGACGGACAGCAAAGACATTACCTCGTTGTTGGCGGGGTCGGAATCGGAGTTTGATCTTGTTTGTATTCCATGTAAAAACACAGGTAAACATTCAGAAGCGGAAGGTTATTGTGTGGATTGTAGCGAACATTTATGTGTTCAGTGTTTGAGTTACCACAGATCACTCACTGTATGCATGCACCATAAACTTCTGGATAAAGCAAACATGCCTTTGAACCAGACAGGACCAATAGTCAAAGACATCTGTATTGAGGTATGCAAAGTTCACAGAGATAAAGTTATTGAGTATTTTTGTCCCACACACAACCTTCTAGGATGCAGTGTTTGTGTGACTCTCAAGCATAAACAATGTGAAGATGTAGCCTATGTACCTGAAATATCAGCAGATTTTGAACAAAGCCAAGAGTACAAACTCTTCAGACAACGGTTGGATCAGTCTATAAAAATGTCAGATCGTATTATCAAGTCATCAAAAGAGAAAAAGGACCAATCATCGTACCTCTACTCGAGAGTCAAGCATGACATTTCTACATTCAGGCAAGAAATAAACACTGCTCTTGATCAAATTGAGGAAGAACTGAAAGCCAAATACGAACAGATAAACTCCCAGAACATCGACTCTATGGAAGCAGTATGCAGCAAAGTCAGTCAGACTCTAGACGAGTTACAGGCCTTGTCCGAAGACTACCGGGAATTACTAAGCAAGAAAAATACTGCCAGGCGTTTACAAAACTGAAGACTACCGACCTTACACCACTAGAAGACAAGTTGAAACATATGCGAGATGTTGGTATTTCACATTTTGGGTTTGGGCCAAGTGAGGAATTCATGAAGATGTTAAAAGGAAAAGATGGTCTAGGGAAACTAAAGGTGTGGAAACCAGAGGACTTGAGAGCTACTGCTATGCCTAATATCAATGTTAGGACAAAAGGAAACAGGAACAGATGCAGTATTAGTGGTATTGCCCAGCTGTCTAAGTGCAAACTAGTCGTCACTGATTTCAATAAGGAAACAATGAAACTCATTGACTTAGTTCATAAAAAGGTGGCATCTGAAATGAAATTAGAAGCGTATCCATGGGCTGTCACAACATTGGGCAAAGATAAGGTTGCTGTAACTCTTCCAAATACACGAAAACTCCTGATTCTGGGATGTGACTGTAGACTCGTAATTGACACAGAAGTCAGTGTTAGGGGCGAATGTTATGGTGTTGCCTACTATCAGGACAAACTCGTAGTAACGTTTAGTAACCTAAGCAAAGTGGAGATACTGAGTATGACAGGAAACATTCTACAAACATTTGACAAAGATGACCAAGGCAACCAATTGTTCATTGATCCCGCATATGTAAGTGTGCACACTGATGGACCCTCCCTCTTTGTGTCTGACTGGGGTAACAACAGCCTGATCAAGCTGTCCATGGATGGAAAGATACAAGCAGTATACCGAGACGATGAACTGAGACGTCCCGGACAGTGTGTGATAGATAAGACGGGATTGGTGTACTTGTGTGGGGAATACTCTCATAACATTCATCTACTTACTACAGAGTGCACAAAGATCAAGACTATCCTGACTGAATCAAATGGACTGAACTATCCTTACTCCATATGTTACTGTGAGGCGACATGGAGACTGTTTGTGGGAATGATGAATGATGATATCAATGTCTATCAGCTCAGTGCCTGAGATTACATTTGAATGTTTTATTCAATCATCAGCAGTTCTGTTACATACTGACTGATAAGAAGCTAGTACGGATAGGGAACTAGTGGCAATATGACTTTTAAAGTTATGAATGGCTAAAACGAACTCATACATTAACACTTTCCCTGTCCTATATTGGTTTAAGAAATAATGACAACATTAATATTTAATAGCTCAATTTTTATAATACAACTTTTTCAAGGGAAGTTTTTGCTTTGTCAAAATCTGTAGAATGAGATCTACATGATGTCTCAAGCAAATAGGGATGACCCTGATCAGACGGCTCCTATAAGAGTCTACTCTGTTTGTAAATGTGTGAAAACACGTTTGTATGAGGGGAAGGGTTAAGACTGATACGAGTACGTGTATAACACAATATAGACTGGTCCGCTTTTGTTACTAGTTTACTCGTATTGATTTTAACCCGTCCCGTCATGAGCAAATGTTTGATAACCATTCCATAAAGTTTGGATTTAGATCAGACATTGAGTTGCGTACCCCAGCGTTTCATCGGGATCTAAACAATTTCAGTCCACGAGCTTTTCTTATAGCGGAAATAGAAAGAATTTACTATTTGTGAATTAAAACTAACGTATATTTACTATAAAATAAGCAACAAAAATGGTCTTTAAGACAGATGACAACTTAATCCAGTGTAAAGATCATACAGAAAGTTCATGAATGAGGTTACTGCATAACTTAGCAGTCAACTGATTTTTTCTGTATTTGTTGAATTTCTCTCAACTGGTTGTTTTCAATATTAGTTAATACAAACGCAATAATAGAAAGTGAAATAAAAGATCAGCTCAACTGATTCTGTTTGTATGGGGCATAAAATATTCTATTGTTAGTTGTTGTCGTTGTGTTGTTACTGATGGTAGTGTTTTGTTATCTTTGTTTTTAATTTACTTTTTTTGTGGTGGTGGTGTTTGTTGGTGGGGGTTGAAATGCTGCCTGGTGCATTGAAGTAGGACTATATCTTGTTCTATAACAAATACATTTGTATATAATTCAATGTACTGTTACTGTTTGTTATTTTTTGTTGGGAGTTTGGTTTCATTTTTTCACCCGTTTCTTTATCGAACCCAGTCTCTGTTTATCTCTCTTTCTGTATCTCTGTTATTCCTTTTAATATTGTCACATTCTCTTTGCATCTGTATATCAAATGAAATCCTCTCGCTCTCTTTCTTTGTCAATTGTCTGTATGTCTATGTCTGTCTGTCTCTGTCTCTGTCTGTCTCTGTCTCTGTCTCTCTGTGTGTGTCTCTGTCTGTCTGTCTCTATCTCTCTGGCTGTCTGTCTTTCTCTGTCTGTATGTCTGTCTCTCTCTGTCTGTCTCTCTGTCTCTCTCTGTCTCTCTCTGTCTCTCTCTCTGTCTCTGTCTGTCTGTCTGTATCTGTATCTGTCTCTCTGTCTCTGTCTGTGTCTCTCTGTGTCTCTCTGTCTCTCTGTCTCTATGTCTCTCTTTCTCTCTCTCTCTCTCTCTCTACTTCTCTCTGTCTCTCTCTATCTCTCTATGTCTCTCTCTGTCTCTCTCTCCCCGTCTGTCTCTCTGTCTCTCTCTCTCTATGTCATTATCTGTCTCTATCTGTCTGTCTCTGTCTGTATCTATGTCTGTCTCTGTATATGTCTCTCTCTATATGTATGTCTCTCTCTGTCTCTATGTCTGTCTCTGACTGTCTCTGTCTGACTCTGTCTCTGTATGTCTCTGTATGTCTCTGTGTCTCTTTTGTCTCTTTGTCTGTCTCTGTCTCCCTTTCACTCTTTCTCTCTGGACAGTAAGTCTGTTTCGGTGCATAATATACATGGGATGTTTTAATCCTGTACTCAATGAATATTCATTTCAGAAATTGTGAAATTCTGAATATTAAACTGTAGCTTCATAAACAAATATAGCAGATCCTACAGGACCTTAATCTACTCTTTTTGCCAAACTTTACAAGGCGTGTCTATGGGTTAAAACAGGCGGTTACTAAATGCAGGGTAAAAGTGCAGCTGAATATCCCAATCTTCAAGGGGCAAAACAAATTACTTCGAGATAACAATTTCCCATGTTCACAGCTTAATGCAGGTCCAGAACAATGCTGCATTACTTTCGATCTGCATTAAGCTGTCATGTTTTCTAGATATGCAGAGTGATACATTTTAGAACAAATCTGTATTGTAAATTTTGGAAGGACATATTTCTTTTTACTTCGAGTTATCCAAAATTCGAATTATCCAAGTTCGAGATATCGAAGCTCCTTCTATGTGAGCTTTCTGTATAACTTTACCCCCTCCCTGGATACCACATGTATTGAAGACCAGGAAATTGAGTTTTTGATTCAGAAATACATTAATTATAATGCAGGGCACAAGTAATGCAGTAAGCTCCCTGACATGCATTAAGCTAACACCTGCCTTACAGACCCATACTTAGACCTCTTTTAGACAGGTTCTACTGTATTTGAAAGACACATAAATACTCAACAGTTACATCTCCTAGGCACCGTGGTTGATCCGTGGGTTGAACTAGGGAGAGGGACTCTGCATTATCTGCAGAACGTGCAATAATATACAATCAATATGTAGGTTGATTAGCAATGTGGGTGTGGCCACCGGAAATAATTATGCTTAACCCTTTACTCTATAAATACGATTTCCTACGCTTTTGCAAACAGAATAGACCCAGATCAGACAATCAGGATCTGCTCTGTTTGCTTATGATATAATATAGATATGATACTATAGTTTCTGTCAGGACCAAAACTGATATATGTTAATTAGGAATAGGGGCATGGTCACCGCATACAATTATCCCTTAACCCGTTACTTCCAGGAAAATAACCATGTTTACTCAGATTCTGATACAGGACAGGTTTTACTTACATCCGGTTCGAACAAACTATTGTCTGAGTTTGAAAAAGCTTAGATCGCGATAAGACGCCGAGTTACTCGGCATCTCATCTGGATCTAAGTTGTTTCATACTCGGTCAACAAATGACGAACACATTAAAAGAATCAAAGGTCGGGTAAATATATAGCAGGTCAGAATTTGAATAAACTTTTGTTTCTTATCATATAAATTGAGAGTAATACTGATAAGGTTTGGAGTGGAGAATAATTCGATTACACGTCATATATGCATCATTTACACGTTGATGACAATAAGTCATGCATAACTTAAACCCAGCTCATCACTCCATTCTTTATCAATATTTCCACCTAACTATAAAAATGTGTTTTCATTAATCCTAACCAGACTGTTGAATAAATGCTTAACCCTTTACCCAATGAATATTCATGTAAGAAATAATGACACTATGAATATTGATTAGGTTATTTTTTGTAATGGCACACGAAGACACAAATATTTGTCAATGGCAGAAACTGTAGAATCAGATATATGTTATATTATAAGCACACAGAGCAGTAGAAGCCGTCTGATCAGGGTTGTTTCTGTTGGCAAGGGGGTAGAAAGGCGTATTTATGAAGTAAAGCGTTAAATTTGGATCTGAAGCAAGTTTTGCTACTTCTAATTAGATCAATCGTTTGAGAAACTTTTGATCGAGTGTCAAACAGCGTGGATCCTGATGAAACGCCGAGTTACTCGTTATCTCATCTGGATCCCAGCTGTTTGCAAATGCGATGCATGTATAAGGGTTAAGATTAAAGGTAGCGGGGAAACGGTTAAGGTAGCGAGGTAAGGGTTAAGGTAGGGCAATCAGAGTTAAGGTAACGGAATAAGGAATTAAAGCTTTCAGTGCCAGTATTGTGGTCTCTTAAAAAATGGCAATATGTTAAATGAATTAGGGTGGACGCTTGTACAGTTTCTTTTTAAAACAATAAAACATGATATCAAACAGGTCAAACGGCGTCTCATCTGGATCCAAACTGTTTGCGTATGATATTACCGACCCGTCTTCATGGTAACGAAGTGGTTTTACTAAGAATAAAGAACTTGTATGGTCACTCGTTTGATGACATATAATTTATGTTTTGAGGTACAATACATTTCCATTCCACTAGCGTCTCAGCGGGACACATATAGGCCTAGACTGACATTTGTAAACAGTGTAGACTCAGATCAGATGGGTCCTAGAGGAACCTTCTGACCAAGTTCTGCACTGTTTACCATACAAACTAAATATGGATTATATATGGAGTAGAGGTGTGACGTAATCTATGATGTCATCTATGACGTATTTATGGAGTAAATGGTTAATTGTATCTTAACCCTTTGAAAGCAGGACACTTAAAACCTGGTATTTGCAAACAGTGTAGACTCCTAGAGGAGCCTTCTAGTCAAGTTCTGCACTGTTTATCATACAAACTCCTCTGGCAAGTTTAAGCCTTTCATAATAAGTGGGCTCTATACGTCATCACATGTGGGCTATTTCACTCTGAAACCTCTGCACTGAAAGAAATAATGCAGTTTAACTTCCATATCTCGTACTTCAAGGGAAGATACAAATTACTTCGAGATACCCGAGGCTCTGTCTCTGTGTATCTGTGTGTGTGTCTCTCTGTCTCTCTGTCTCCTTTCTCTGTCTCTGCCTATGTATCTCTCTGTCTCTCTCTCTGTCCCTTTCTTTGTCTGTTTGTCTGTCTCTTTCTCTCTCTCTCTCTCTCTCTGTCTATGTCTGTCTGTATCTGTCTCTTTCCCTCTCTTTCTCTGTCTCTCTGTCTCTTTGTCTCTTTCCCTACCTCTGTCTGTATGTCTGTCTGTCTGTCTCTGTCTGTCTGTCTGTCTGTCTCTCACTCTCTCTCCCTCTCTCTCTCTCTCTCTCTCTCTCTCTACTTTGAAACAGAATACAACACTATATTGATCAAGACGAATCCCTGAGTTACTAGGTACTAGTTTTTCATCCAAACATTCTATTTTCCCTGTTATAGCCGCACTCTTGAAAAGGGTTAAAAATTTACAGGTATTTACAGATATGTGTCTTTAACAAATGAACAATTTGAACATATCGCATGCCAGCAATACCGCATGTGTCATGCCTCAAAGAAATTGTTTAAACAGTTTCAATGTATAACGCAGTCAAAATCATAATGGAAACGCGACTTACTCGGGGGCTCATTTAGATCATATAATCGCTAATTCGTTTATATTGAGAACAAAGAGTTAACACAGCCGTGCAATTCCTATTGTTTAACCCTTTTCTGCTCTTTCTCCGATCTGTACAACTTGTACTTGACTAAGCGTCAAACAGCATGGTTTCTGATGAGACGTTGGCGACTCACTTTGGTGATGTAACTCGGCGTCTCGCCATGATCCAAGCTGTTTGCAACTGTCAGCTAGGTCGCGAATAGAAGACTTAGGGTAAAACACATAAAGTCTCCACGAATCTGACATCGGCTAGACGTGACGTTACACTATGTCTACAAATTATCTACAATTACCCGATATTATGAATGACTGAATATAAATATCAAATTATAAATATCCTGATCAGACCCATTGCTACTCGGCCATTGTAATACACGCTAAATGCATGTTGCATTTCGGTCATTGTTTCGGGATAAGGGTTAGGGTATTTCCCGATAATGTTTACAATGTAGTATGTGTCCAAGGTCACAATTGTGCAGCTGGTAGACGCCATCTTGTAATTATCTGTTCAACTTAATATAAACGAATATGCAATTTGACTTGACACTTTTTGTGAGAGAGTTAAAAATAAATATTCCAAAATGACGGACAGGAAAGATATATCCACGTTGTTGGCGGGGTCGGTGTCGGAGTTGGATCTTGTTTGTATTCCATGTAAAAACACGGGTAAACATTCAGAAGCGGAAGGTTATTGTGTGGATTGTAGCGAACATTTATGTCTTCACTGTTTGAATCACCACAGATCACTCACTGCAGTAATGCACCATAAACTGCTGGATAAAGCGAACATGCCATTGAACCAGACAGGACCAATCGTCAAAGACATCTGTATTGAGGAATGCAAAGTACACAGAGATAAAATTGTTGAGTATTTTTGCTCCACCCACAAAGTCCTAGGGTGCAGTGTGTGTGTGACTCTTAAGCACAAACAATGTGAAGATGTAGCCTATATACCAGACATATCAGCAGATTTTGAACAAAGCCAAGAGTACAAACTCGTCAGACAACGGTTGGATGAGTTTATAAAAATATCAAATCGTATTATCAAGGCATCAAAAGAGAAAAAAAATCAATCAGCATCACTCTACTCGAAAGTCCAAAAGGACATATCTACATACAGGCAAGAAATAAATACTGCTCTTGATTAACTTGAGGACGAACTGAAAGTAGAATATGAAAAGATCAACTCCCAGAACATCGACGCCATGGAAGCAGTATGCAGCAAAGTCAGTCAGACTCTAGACGAGTTACAGGCCTTGTCCGAGGACTACAGGGAATTACTAAGCAAGAAGAAATACTGCCAGGCGTTTACAAAACTGAAAACCATCGACCTTACACCACTAGAATACAGGCTGAAGAATATGGGAAATATTGGTATTTCACGTTTTGTGTTTGGGCCAAGTGAGGAATTAA